>LTAE01011974.1:0-14510 GCA_001647135.1 Pontederia paniculata | reverse complement strand
AATTCAACACGACTTTGAACGGATTGGTGCTGCTCTACGATGATGGCATTTGGGACGTCAATGGTGTCAATTTGCTATAAAAACGGCGTGAACACAGAATACTCTTTAATCAATGTTGAACACAATCTGTTTTGATTGTACACGGACTATTTTGGTGTTAAGAAAATGCAAGCGTCATAAAACGAGTTGAACATGGGCCATTTTGGTCTAGTGCGGCCTGTTTTGCTTCATTATTTTGGAATGTGCGTGGTTGAGTCTCCTCTTTCCGGCGTGTGCGATAGATTGATGTCATTTTCTTAAAAATTAATCATATAAAGCACTTAGGTAGAATATGACTCATAAATGAAATATCAACAAAACTAATTAAAAAAAATACATGAATTAATGTAAAACACTAGGAAAATAACATGAAATAGATGCGTGCAATATGTATATTTTTACTCGTATTAATTATATATATATTTTTTCAAATATAATTAAATTACTTATATCACATAAATAGTATATAAAAATTATTTTGCACAAACGGTAAAAATGTAGGTGTGTGAGGTCTTACACGCAAAAAAGGCAAAACATGATCCACAAAACATATAAAAAAAATTGTCGTGCTTTGTCTCTTACCACGCTACAGAAAATAGGCACGTAAAAATGTCCAATTGGTTGGTTATTTTGATTTTTAATTTTTTTATGTTTAAAAAAATATTTTAAAATTGTTTTAGAAAATTATCTTGTGGAAAATTTATTAATAAGACCCCTATTTTTCTAAAACATTATTCTCAAATTCTGAATATTAAATAATATTAATTATGAGTGTTATATTCATATATATAGATCAAGAGAGGAGATTTACGAAATTATTTCTGGAGAAGCTAATGCATGAATTTTATAACATATTTCAGGGCTTGCATTAGACAATGATTTTAAGTCATTTTCACATAGCATACATATATTTATATCTTTATTTGTTTTTATTTTTTCAAGTCCAAAACCTACTCTTGTTTGTATTATTTTGTAGGAAATCACTTGGTGATGGTTAAATTGGATCCGAGACTAGAGAGGGACTTGTTCAAGAGGAGAAAATCGACTTTCAGCAACCATCACGGGTCATGATAGTGTGTTACGGCCCGTGATGCAATAAAAGTTTATCAAAATCAGTCTTTCACGGGTCGTTACAGCATATCATGACCTTCATAGAGCACCGCAACGTCAAGACAAAATGTTACAGGCCGTGATAACTTGTCATCTGCCTTAAGAAAGGATGCCACGACCACAATGATCATATCACGACCTTCGTCGAGAGGACTGCAACTTCAACTTAGATGTTATGGCCGTGATGACGCATCACGAGCCGTAATGAAGGACATCACGACCACGAATGAGCATATCACGAGATTTGCCTAGGAGCTGCAACTTCAACTCAAATCATTATAAGCCGTAAGAGAAGCAGAAGTCCAATTCCACATCTATTCGGCACCCGAGTTATGGGCTATGACCAAACATCACGCGCTATGAAAACTTGACAAATGAAGAAGCCCCATATACTTACGGGCCATGACCACTTGTCACGGGCCATGATGAAGGTAGAAAATTCTAATCTTTGATGAATTTGATATTATTCGATGGCCAGAAAGACATATTTTATCTAAGGCTCTAGGAATTTGATTTGGAGATATTTTTGAGGATTTGGGAGAGTTTTAAGTGGAGTTTTATCATCATCATTGATCGAGAAGCTGATTTGATCGAAGGGTGTACATTTCATGACTCAACCTTTGGAAAACCCTACAGTATAAAAGAATTTCGCCTGCAACATTGGAGGGGATGCTAGGAGCCGTCAACATCTTCCCAACATCTTGAAGAGTATTCCTTTGTTCCATAATATGTTGAGATGAACTTTACTCTATTCTATAATCGTTGTATATCTCTGGATATGTTTGAGCTGTAAAAAATTCTTAATTAGGGGTTAGAACTTGTATACTCTTTCACAGATTTTTATTATAATTTTTGTTTTCTTTTCACGTTCATGTTTGCCTGAAATTTCTGAGGATATGTGTATGATCATTAACTGTGTAATGTGGTCATTCATTTTTGAAATCCATGTCATGTTGACATAATAGTGCGCAGTTTGTTAGGCTAACCCGTTAAGGGTAATTGAATAGTTTAGGGAATTACTTGTATGCATCCTTTGTGTATAATATGGAAAGTAGATCCATTAAGGAGTACTAGATAGATTATTTCATCTGGATAGTTGACATATCCATTAAGGAATGTCATCCTTTGTGTATAATATGGAAAGTAGATCCATTAAGTGTTCCTAATCCGTCTGAAGAGTTAGCTTATGAGCATAAAGTGTATATAATCATTTCTGTGAGAAGTACTAGTTTTAATCCTTATCTTGTTTTCGTCCAGGCCCTAGTCATCATCCAATCATCACTGTAGTTATCATTTTTATAAATTTAGTTTATGAGAAATCACCTATTCAACAATCTTATATCCATCTCCTATTAACCTCTAAGATTAGATAGTTACTTTAGTTCCTTGTGGGTATGACAACCTTTACTCTAAAACCTTTATTACTTGAACGACTAGTGACTTGCTAGCATCGAATTGTCTGTGTTCGCATTTTTCGCATCAAGTTTTTGTGTTGTTGTCGGGGAGCTAATTGAGAACTATTCTAGCTTTATGTTACTTTAATATTATCTTCTATTTTTTGTTTTACTTGTGGCTGTGCATTTTTCAAGAGTAATGCAATTATGGAGCAAACACACCAAGGAAGTTCGTGATTGACTAGAAGCTCAAGTCAACCACTATGCTTTGAACCAGAAATTGAATATTCATTCGAGATTTTAGGAGAGAAGTGGTAGTGGTAGACAATAGGAACGTCGAATTGATAGGTGACAATGAAGAGGAAGTCCAAATAACGATGAAGGACTATATGGCTTAGAAATACACGGATGTTGAATATGGAATTACAATTCCAGCAATCATTGCCAACAACTTCGAGATTAATCTGGCAATAGTGAGGATGATTCAATCGTCCTAATTTGGTGGAGGATTCAACGAGAGCCCTCACGATCATCTTAGATCATTTTCTTAATATTTGTAGCACTTTTAAGTGCAACAACTTAGTGGATGCAGCACACTTACGTTTATTTCCATTTTCTTTATGTGACAAAGCTTTCGCTTTGTTTAAGACTTTGCCTGCAGGATCAGTAACTACCTGGGCGTAGCTAGTGGAGAAGTTCATCAACAAGTATTGCCCACCACATAAGGTTGCCAAGTTAAGAAATGAATTGAGGTCCTTCAGGCTGGACGATGATGAGACATTGTTCGAAGCATGGGACAGGTTTAAGGAACTTCTAGCATGGGTGCCTGACAACCGGATTCCGTTGTGGGAGCTAATGGTGGGCTACTACAATAGATTGTGCCAAAGCGACAAAGATAAGCTAGATGCCTCGGCTGGAGGCACGGTCATGGGCAAGAAGCGCCCTAATAATATTTATGAACTTATCGAGGTTGTAGCACTCAATTCCTGGAGGACCAAGCGATCAATTTTGAAAATAGGTATGCTCAGCGTAAGCAATGATGGAGTAGTACCTCAGCTGGAGTCACTCAACAAGAAGTTCGACATGTTCATGAATCTAGCGAATTCAAGTTGCACAAGTGGAGGATCAAGCATCGAGAACGCTGAAAGTAATTCCTTAGAGGAAAATATGTTTGAGATTACTAATTTTATTTCCAACCCTTTTGCAAGGAACTAGCTTTTAGGAGACAATTATAATCCCAACTAGAGGAACCACCCAAACTTTTCATGGAGAAAAATCCAGCGTAGCAACCTCCACAGCAACCTGACTACTAGAGACAGCAACAACAACCTCTTGAGAAGCCACCACTTGTTGAAAATATAAGCAACATACAAGAGTTGATGACAAGATTTTTTACAACAATGGAGACCAAGATAAATAACAATAATGCAACCATCAGGAATTTGGAAATGCAGATTGGACAAATAGCAAAGTCCTTGGCTGAGCGCGCACCAGTATCTTTTTTGAGCAACACCGAGACTAATCTTGTCATCCTCAGGAAACTGTGGTCAACAGGGAGGTAAAAGTCAAGCTAAAGACTATAAATTAGAACTATTCTGCCTAAACCTTATACTATTAGCTAGATTTTTCTTTTTCGCCACTTTTGAGTCCTAGTCGAGTCATCAAGGTGTCTAGTTTCCTTTGTCACAACTCTTTAACTCGAGCACCTATTTTCTTCTTCCATCACGGGTTGTGAACACAGAGATTACGCCCCATAAGGAGATTACACTGTCCACAACAAGCCAAATTAATAAGCAATTGAAGCTATTATGGGCTATGATAACACATCACGGCCCGTAACATTTTGAGTAAGGTACATCCTGTTCAGCCCACGAGCCATGACACCTTATCACGGACTCCATTGTAGCAAATTCTGGGTGAGACAACAACTTTCACGGGCCATAATCGTCTATCACGAGTCGTAATCGTCTATCACGGGTCATTCATCCATAAAGGGCCATAAGTCGGATCTTGAACTCGAATAATCCACCAAACTCCCGACTCACGAGCTGTCACATCCTTATCACAGACTCCATTGTAGAGAATTTTGGGGAGCCAACATTCCGTCATGGGCCGTAACCTCATATCACAGACCGTAAGTCGCAACTTTAACCCAAACAATCCATCAAATTCCCGACTAACGACCCGACACATCCATATTACGGCATTTACAGAGGCGACACTATTGGCCATGTTTGTATCACGACCCGTGACCACCTATCATGATCCGTAAGTCATCCTGGGTAATCGACCTTCAACTTAATACAACCGACCCACGCCCCGTGAAGATTTCTTCACGGGGTTCTTCTAACACCGTTACCAACATGGTGACGGGCCATAATACAGAATCACGGCTATAAGTGACCACTTGCAGAAGCTTTGACCTGTGTGTAACCCGACCTATGAGTGGTTACATTTGTCACGGGTCGTGGAAAATTTGAAAAGTCACAAACTTCTCATCTACCTGCACTTAACGCCTTGTGATGAAACTTCACGGCCCACGACGCGGTCAAATGCCTCGTAACTCCCCTCGCGCCTCGTGATTCCGCATTTAACCATTCAACATCAATGATCACAGGCCGCAATGGCTCCATTACCACCGTGATACATGCCCTATTTCTCTCTATATATTTATATTCTGTTGCAGAACACAATCGTCCGTTCGAGTCTTCCAATTGCTTCGACGTTTATTTTTGTGAACTCCACAGCGATTGGCAAGCCACCTTCCTCCAACAACGGGCGTTCATCTGGATCTAGAGGACGATAGGCGACCAAGCACATCGACATCGAACGCAACCTCGCCGGCTTTCTTCTGCAACTCCTGCGAGGATTCTCACCCGAACACCTGATTCATGACCTGTTATACTATAACGGGTCGTGACAACGCAGAAGAAACACAACATCATGGCCGCAACATCCATCACGAGTCACAACCTCATGAGTCACAGGCCGTAACTCAGCATCATTCCCTGTGACCCTCTTTCGCAGCTACAACATAAACTTTCACGCCCCGCAAGTCTGCTAACGGCCCGCAACAATGGTTGTTACGGCCCGTACTGAGCATAACGGACCGTAACAAGGTCCAAATCTAGCTTTCAGCAGTTCGGCATCAACCGCGATACGCCATTATCACCCCACAACAACAACTTTCACGATTTGTAACCATCCTTCACGTGTCGTGACAGAAGATGGGCAGCTCTAGCTGCCTACACCGGAAGAAGATGCCAACATGCTGATCGCATGAAGACCCCATTCCTTAAGAGCGACCTCTGACCCCTGCCTCTGAACTCATTCCACAACCTCTAAAGATGGTGTTCAAGAAGATGGATCATCGATCAAGGGAAGGAGTGCTCGGTTTTCTCCGAATTGCTCCACCAGATTTTATCACAATGCAACTATGGTGGATTACAATTTGAGCGACTTTGTCCATATGTTGTTGATGACAGGAAAGGGTATACCTAAATAGCTTGAACCAACCTCCGAAAAGCTTACCTCGAGCTCCATCTTTATAAATAATTTCTGCTGATTTGTTTCCATTTTCCGCATTTTGAATATTCAGCATTACTATATTGATTTTGGGATTCTGAATTGATATGAGGAGGATTTTAATTAACTTTCATGATTTATGTGGTTTGAGCATTTGAAATTTTGAATTGTTTCCTTTTTTGTCGCATCTGGGGACCCAAGATAAAACCCATAACTGTTAACCCAAATTTGGTGGATTACCAGCCCGGATTTTGACACGACCGCTCAAATCTTATCTTCCATAACAACTTTGATCAGGAGTTCATCTACCATAACAACCCATATCCTAATTGACATATAGGCCCAAACCAAGATTTGACTTGCCATAACAATCAAGATTTTGGAGATTCTGCGGAGATTACCTACCATAACAACCCAACAAATCTGGCTTGGAGTGCGAGGCTGAAGACTCTTTAAAAGGAGAAGAGGCATAACATGCACAGGGAGGAAGACGAACGCCGGAGCGGATCTATTTTTTGTGCTTAGTTTATTTTCCGACAACAATGTTGTCTAAACTATCTTTTAATTTTGTAACTGTGAGTCCTAGGATGTCCGGCTAAACTCTTGTCGCCAGAATCTTGGGGGAACCTCTGTTCTATCTATTATGCGCTAAAATATTTTGAATGTTATCTTCTATATCGCCTACTTGATCTCGTGTGTTGAATCGGATGTGATAGTTTGTATGTTGTGTTTGCTTGTTATTCGTTTGGCTCTTCCCAAGTGTGCATTGTCCGTAAGGGCCTTATAGTGTTGTGTTGCCACCTTCACACAATGAGCAGGGAGGTTAGTGATGAAGTTTGGGGGAACCTTAGTCCAGGTTATGCCTTTTGAGATAGGGGATTGGTGTGAGTTTTCCCTTAACTCTGAAGCTTGACCCGGAGCGAGTAACAACTATCTTGAATTTGAGTTATAGATTTGGATAGAGAAGGGAACCGAGTTTCCTTGACCTCCAGAGAGGCTTGATAGGTAACTTGGGGAACAATTCTCTTAGTCAGCCCCGTGAGCATACGCCACGAGAGTGAGGGCTTACTAATCAGGTTACCGCTGCGAGAGTAGGGTGATGCTCCGACCTGAAAACTCTCTGATTGAACCTTTAGGTCCCACTTGAAAAAGAGGTTAGTGCACGCTGAGAGGCGGTACCCCTCTCGAACCTGGGTGTCAAGATTTATAACCTTTTATCGAGATTTAAGATGGTGAGCTCTCCTCCTAGAGGAAAGTATGACTATGGCTATATTACATTTGGTCAAGCCTTGAGCCTCCACCGCGAGAGCGGGAAGGTGAAAGGTAGAGCAATCACCGCGAGAGCAGGGTTGCCTTAACCCGTGGTGTAAGGGCCCGAGCAACTTTACATAATTTCACGTCAAAGAGTAGATGCGTGATTCAGAGGTGAACCAAGGATTCTGGTGTCCTCTCCTCATTAGAATTATCTTCTTTTAATTTATGCAATTTTTATTTAAAAACCCAAAAACTTATTTTTGTTCCCAATTGGTTACCCTTCACCTATTCCGGTTGGGCTTGGACCTCTAGTGTCAACCTCCAACCGCGAAAACTTGTGTGAGGAAAAGTTGAAATAAAAGCGTGAAACAAAGTTTCTCTATCAATTGATACCGGAAGTACTCGACGATTGCCATATACTTGCGGTGGTAGGAGTGTGCTAGGTTCAAAAAATATTAAAATTTCATGTGAAGATAACCTTTTACAGAAGTTTAACCCTGGCTTNTGCCATATACTTGCGGTGGTAGGAGTGTGCTAGGTTCAAAAAATATTAAAATTTCATGTGAAGATAACCTTTTACAGAAGTTTAACCCTGGCTTTACGCCCTAACCTATGGTCATTATTATATCTTAACCCACACTTTGCATCAAGTTTTTGGCGCTGTTGTCGGGGAATCTTTTGACTTTTCGCGCCTTTAACCCTGCTATTCTGATTTCAAGTTTATTTCCATTGTTTATATTTCACACCTTGTTTATAATTTTTTATTTCTTTGTTTTTTTTCTTTTATTTTATTTTGACCTTTGATCTGCTGCCTAACCTTAACGTCTTCTTGAGAGGTGCATGCTAAGAGCCAACTCTGAAAAAGAAGGAATTCTTTAGTTTAACCCTGATATCGAACGAAACTTCAGGAGAAGAAGGCGAAGACTACGAAAAATCCAAGCCCGAGCCTTAGAGAACAACACCGAGATGACCCAACCTAATCAGAATGCGGGTCAATCTAATCCAGTTGGGGGCCAAACTAATCAAGTTAACCCACGCATTGCGGCCAACCCTGATGTAGCTCGAGCGCTTGAAGAATTTTGCAGACCTACAACTGTAGGTCTGAACTCTGGAATAACAATATCTGAGGTGAACGCCAACAAGTTCCAATTGAACCCAACCATATTGGGTTACATGGGGCAGAACCAGTTCGGTAGGCTTGCCCATGAAGATCCCAACTAACACTTGATCAACTTCATCGAGATCTGCGACAATTTCAAATGCGATGGACTCACCGATGACGCGGTCAGACTTTGCCTATTCCCATTCTCTCTTCGGGATAGAGCCAAGGACTGGCTGCGCTCATTGGAGGATGATGCAGTAAGCACATGGGATGAGCTCATCTTAGCCTTCATGACCATATTCTACCCGTCGAGAAAAATCGTACAGATGAGGAACCAGATCACCTCATTCATCCAATGGCATAACGAGTCTCTCTACAAAGCATGGGAGAGGTTCAAGAAACTACTGAAGCATTGCCCTCACCATGGATTCCACAAATGGATGACGATCCAAACCTTCTACGATGGGCTTACACCCAAGAGCAAGTCTACTCTCGACTCAGCAGCTGGAGGCAGATTCATGTCCTAGAATACAAACAAAGCTAATCATCTAATTGAGAGGGTGATCAAAACCCACCGAGAGTGGCCTGAAGATTGGGTTAATAGAATGAGACACAAAGAACAAAGTGTTTCCGCCAATCCCGCCAAGATAGATCAATTCTCTTCTCAAATAGAAGGCCTCGTCAACCTATTCTAGAAGACTCTAGAGAAGAAGAACGACCCCACCTCCTCAAGATCCAAGATCTATGCAGCAGAAGCAACTCCGAACCAGTCTACTCCACCTTTTGTTTGGTGTGAGCAATGTTGGATGATTGGACATGTGGTCACCCAATGAAAAGTCATCAACTACAATGTCCAAGAGCCCGAAGGCGAACAAGTTAACGCTGCGACAACATATGGTCAAAACCCAGCCGTAGGATAATACCAAAATCAAGGTCCACCTTGTAACAAATCCCATCCCAACCTGTCCTATAAGAGTTAATACTACCAAAGACCTCCAACTCAAAACTTCCAACAAAATCAGTATTCACCTCAGAACAACCAGCAACAACAGGCCTTACCTTCACCCCCTTCCTATCTAGCTTTACCCCCACCTTAAGCAAAGTTAATCCTTGAAACAATGATGGAGGGTTCCCTCAGGAAACAAAGAAAAGCAATGAAACCGCAAAACAAAGCCCTAAGGCAAATGTGCACCATGATTGACATTTTTTCTGTCGATAACAAGATCCTAGAAAATCAAATTGCACAACAAGCAAGCTCAGCTACAAGACCACCAGGAACATTCCGAGGGCAACCTGAGATCAACCCTCGAGAACAATGTAAAGCCGTATCACTCAGATGTGGGAAGCAGCTAGAATAACCCGCGATGAATGAAGCCTCGATCAAAACAACTGAAGCACGACCAAGAGATGTTGAGCTGAGGGCCGAGCCAGAAGTGAAAGATGCGAAGTGTGAGGGTAAGATAAAGAATGACCACATGTTAGGGCATAAAGCCAGGGTCAAACTTCTGTAAACGATTGTCTTCACTTCAAATTTTAATATTTATAAACCTAGCACACTCCTATCACCACAAGTATACGACAATCATCGACTACTTCAGGTATCGATCCACAGGGAGACTTCGTTTTCACGCTTTTATTCCAATTTTCCTCAGATAAGTTCTCGCGGTTGGGGGTTTGACACTTAGAGGTCCATGCCCTAACTGGAATAGGTGAGGGGTAATCAATTAAAAACAAAAATAATATTTTTGGGTTTTTTAAATAGAAATTGCTGAATTTAAAAGAAAGATAGTTCTACTAGTGGGAGGACACCAGAACCCTGAGTTCACCTCTGAATCACACCCATCTGCTCTTTGACGTGAAAATGTATGATGTCGCCTAGGCCCTTACACCACGGGTCAAGGAACCCCGCTCTCATGGTGATTGCTATACCTTTCACCTTTCTGCTCTCGTGGTGGAGGCTCAAGGCTTGACCAAATATAATCTGGCCATAGTCACACTCTCCCTCTGGAGGAGAGCTCACCATCTTAAATCTTGATAAAAGATTATAAATCTTCACATCCAAGTTCCAGAGGGGTACCACCTCTCAGCGTGCACTAACCTCTTTTCCAAGGGGGGCCTAGAGGTTCAACTAGAGAGTTTTACAAGTCGGAGCATTACCCTGCGCTCGTAGTGGTAACCTGATCAGTAAGCCCCCACTCTCGTGGCATATGCTTATGGGGCCGACTTAGAGAATTGTTCCTAAGCTACCTATCAAGCCTCTCTCGAGGTCAAGGCAACTTAGTTCTCCTCTCTATCTAAATCTTAAGTCAAATTCAAGATTGCTGCTACTCGCTCCGGGTCAAGCTCCAGAGGGTAGGGCAAACTCTCACCTATCCCTAACTCAAGAGGCATAACCTGGACTAAGGTTCCCCCAAATTTTCTCACTGACCTCTCGGCTCATTATGTGAAGGTGGCAACACTATAAGGCCCTTATGGACAGTGCGCATTTGGGAAGAACCAAACGAATAACAATAAAACAAAAACACAAACTTTCATGCAATTCAAAACACGAGATCAAGTAGGCGATATAGAAGATGAAACTTAAACATTTCAGAGCAGATTAAGATAGAAACAGAGGTTCCCCCAAGATTTTGGTGATAAGAGTTTAGTCGGACATTCCGGAGCTAGCAGTTACAAAAGTAGAAAATAGTTCGGCCAACATCCTTACCGAAAAATAAACTAGTACAGAAAATCTAAAGTCGTCTAGCGTCTCTCCTCCCTCGCGCACGTCGTCTTCTTCTTCAGTATATCCTCCTGCGTGTTGTCCTCAGATCCCTCTATTGATTCCCCAAAATCTGGAGGTCAAAGGAATTCAAAATCCCCAGAATCTCCAAAATCTCAATCAGGTGATGGGTAAGCTCCGCAATATCCGGGGGTAACCTCTGCAAAATCTGGGGGCAGTTATGGAAGTTCCCCTGGTTCCTCATTTGTAACAATAAGAGAAGGATTTTCAAATTTCAAATGTTCAAATCGCTGAAATCATGGAATCTGGTTAAAACCTCCTTAAATTAGCTCAGATTCCCAAAATCCAATAATAATGATGCTGAATAGTCATAATGAGAAAAATAGAAATAAATCAGCAAAAAATGTTTACAAAAATGGAGATTGAGATAAGCTTTTCGGAGGTCGGGTCAAGCTATTTAGGTATACCCTTTCCTGTCATCAGCGAATCGCAAGGAGAACCCTCAGTTGAAGCAAACCCTCAACAATAATCTAGAGCCTAGCTCCAAATCGGCTGAACCTCCACGTGACACTTCTAAAGCAAGCCCCCCCACCTCAGAAGTTCCGGTCGACCTGAGATTTGTACCCTTCCCCCAAAGGTTAATGAAGACTCAAAGCAACCAACAATTTGCTCGATTCGTGGAGTTACTAAAGAAATTGCACATCAACATTCCCTTTGTTGAGGTAATACAACAAACGCCGTCCTACTTCAAGTTCTTGAAGGACATACTTTCGAAGAAGAGGAAGATAGATCTCCATGAGATGGTGGCCCTAACTAAAGAAGCAAGTGTGGTCATCCAGAACAAGCTTCCCCCAAAGTTGAAGGATCCAGGCAGCTTCTCGATTCCATGTGAAATCGAGAATTTCAAGGTCAGCAAGGCTCTTTGCGATCTGGGGGCTAGCGTCAGCCTAATACCCCTATCTCTCTGTAGGAAACTCAACGTTGGAGATTTAAAGCCTACTAACATGACCTTGCAACTTGTCAACAGGTCAGTGAAGTACCCCCAAGGAATCTTGGAGGATATCCCCATCAAGGTCGAGAAGTTCTACATCTCTGCAGATTTTGTGGTCTTAGACATGGAAGAAGACTTGAACACACTCCTGATCCTAGGACGATACTTCCTGGCTACAACTGGAGCCATCATCAATGTCAGAAATGGGACCCTATCATTTTAGGTGGGGGAAGAAAAGATCGAATTCAACTTGGACCAGGCAATGAAGTACCCCTCCTACGAAACTATTCATGAGGTCTCAAGCCGTAAATACGAAGTGATCCTCACAGAGGACCCACTCCAAAGAAGCTTGACTCCACCTGACAAACTGTTGAACGATCCTTACTCAACCCTATTCACGAAGCTTCTCGACTCAGGATAAGAAAAAGAGGCCCCACCTGCGACACCTTACTTGGTAGAAAACTTGGACCCAGGACAACAATTAAATGCTTCAAGTACTAAGAAGGCACTTCAAGAGGCTGTCAAGAAAGATATCAAGGCTTGTCTCATGGGGTCAAACGAATATCAATCAGAAGAGCTCCAACTTCAGCCCCCATCTGACTGACCATAGAGGAAGGAAGTCAAGCCAAGGACTTTAAACATGACACTTTCTGGGAGGCAACCCAAATACTTAACTCAATTTTGTTTACGCAGGAATAAAGCAGCCAACTTGTTCAGTTCTCCCATCTTGAATCAGGAATAAAGCACCACCAGCTTCCTGCACCCCACCCCAGCAGCCTCTCCCATCTTGAATCAACACTGTGGACAATGCTGGATTTAAGTTTGGGGGAGCCGATGGTATGGTCTATACTCCTTTATTTTTGTACCATCTATATATATATTTTGGCCATTATTACCATCTTCATGTACACTCTTTGCCCTTGAAAATTTGTCACAGCATGCATCTGAATAGTCAAACCCCTGGCTTCTGAACTTGACCCTGCAACCTGAACCTGTCTATTTGCTTGCCCCAAGCTAATTTTTGCTTGGACTAAACCCAAAAATTAGAGAGCATTATGAACATGTTTCTAGAACTCACAACCCTAAGATTTTTTTGATTCTTGAGCACCTGTAAACTCAAACATGAAAAAACTAACTTGGCTCTGAATTAGGATCAAAGCCTACGCAACTTGTCAAAATTTTTGAAGTAATTCTGGTCTTAGATTTAGAAGCTTAACCTCTATCGCTCTGGATCTGAAACTTATTGGAGAATGGAAGCCGTGAAAAAAAATGGGTTCACCCCCCAACCTACTTGTGTTATCGACCTAAGCTAGAAAGGGTTTACCTACTCTGCTTATCTCTACTAAGAGATTTGAGTATGTGATGAACTTCACACCCTGAGCATCCTACCAGAGTATTCTAGGAAGAAATGTATGGGATAGTGTTGTGGGGAACCCAAACTTGACTACTCCTCTTGTTGAATCTAGGATCCCCAGATTATTTTGGTGATCACAAATTTGTGAGGGAACTTAGTATGTACTAATAAACTTGTTGAAATGATCTTTGAAAGATAGGATTTTTATGTTCAGAGAGTGATCGACCGACCAGGGTTGAAGAATGGACGACCTATGCACATAGAAGACATAAAGAAAAAATCCTGTGTGTGCAGCGGTCGTCCAAAGGATGTGAAGTGGTCGATTGATGTGAAGAACAAAGATCGAAGAGATGGAACAAAGATCGAAGAGATTTTGAGAGTTCAAAGAATCCGGACCATGTATTTAAACTCTCTAAGGCACTCTATGGGTTAAAACAAGACCCTAGAGCTTGGTATGCGAGGCTAAGCTCAATTCTACTTGAAAATGAGTTCTCAAAGGGAAAAGTAGATACAACCTTATTCTTAAAGCATTTTGGGAATAATATCTTAGTTGTACATATTTATGTGGATGATATAATCTAAGGATCCACAAATTCCCAAATGTGTATGGAATTTGAAACGCTTATGCAGAAAGAATTTGAGATTAGCTTAGTGGGAGAGCTAACTTATTTTCTTGGCTTCCAAGTTAAACAATCTAAGGATGAAATTTTTCTGAACCAAGGAAAATACGCCAAGGAATTGTTGGAGAGATTTTAAATGAAAGAATGTAAACCCAGTTCTACTCCTATGAGTACTCTAACTAAACTTGATAATGATGAGAAAGGAAAAAGTGTATATCAGAAGTCGTACAGAGGGATGATTGGAAGCCTTCTGTACTTAATTGCATTTAGACTAGATATAATGTTCAGTGTGTGCTTGTGTGCCCGATTTCAGGAAAATCTCAAGGAATCTCATCTAGTTGCCATTAAAAAAATTCTTAGGTACCTTAAACACACTCCAAATTTGGATTTATGGTATGA
>LTAE01011972.1:0-14511 GCA_001647135.1 Pontederia paniculata | reverse complement strand
TTGTCTCCTCTCTGAGCCCTTTGGACGACCACTCTCAACCTCGGCAATCTTCAGGTCGTCCACTGTCTCCTCTCTGAGCCCTCTGGACGTCCATTGTCTTCTTCCTTTGGTTGTTAAAGAGTTGTCTTGGGTCGCCCATTTCTCATCGTCGGGCGACCTCTCCAGTTCAGCCTTTTGCTCCGGTCGTTCCTTCTTCATCTTTGGTCGACCGGTTAACCTCTGATCCCTCTTCATATATATATACTCCTTCATTATCCCTGATCCCCTCTTCACATCTTTCATGCTTCTGCTCCACATGTACCTCCTTCAATATTGGTCGAGCGTTTCATATGCTTGGGACGACCACTACATACATGTAGTTCTTCTGATATATATTACGTGTGCACAGATCGTCCATTTCTTCAGCTCATGGTCGACCACTTATCTGAACTTGAATACACCCTATTATAGAAATCATCTCAAACAAGTTCATCAGTACAAACTAAGTTCAGTTACAAATTTGTGATCATCAAAACACACTCGGAATCCTAGATTCAACATGGGTTTCACTAAATAGATTAATTTAATAGATTAGTTCTAATTGTGTTTGGATGAACTAATGATGTTAAGTTCTATGAGGTATTTGGATGAATCATGTGAGAACCCAAAAATATAGAATTATCTTAATTATAAATAAAATTAATAATATTAGTTTGAGACATAAAAAAAGTTCAGTAAATCTTGATAAATAATATAATATATAAAATATTATAAACTTATATTATTAACTTAGTATAAAATTAAAATATAACATTTGAAATTAATGTTAATAATTTAAATTAGAAGGTATTGATTTAAAAATTTAAAATAAATATTAATGATCTTAATAAACATTAATAATTTTAATAAATATTAACAATCTTAATAAATGTTTATAATTTTATACATTAATAGTAAACTAATAAAATTAAATGTTATTAATTTTAAAAGTTAATAACATATATCATTAACTTGTAATTTTATACATCATTAAATTTTATACTTAATAAATGTACCGTAATAAATTAAAAGTAAAAGTATATATACGTTAATATTAGTATCATTAACTTTTAAAATAAAATTATTAATGCTTAATAAACTATAAAAGGAAGGATAATATATAAAATATTTTGTTAAAATTACAGTACAAATAATTTTAGATTATAATATTAATTAATATATTTAATATTAGTATCATTAACTTTTAAAATAAAATTATTAATGCTTAATAAACTATAAAAGGAAGGATAATATATAAAATATTTTGTTAAAATTACAGTACAAATAATTTTAGATTATAATATTAATTAATATAAAATAAAATTTTAACATTTTAAGATTAAATGTTAAAAATTTAAATTAAAAGGTAAAGTTAAAATAAATTAAAAAGGAAAAGAAAAAGAAGTCAAAGGAGAAAGAATAAAAAGAAAGAAAATAAAGTTAAGAAAAAATTATCACATCAAACAAAAAGAAACGAAAAAAAAAAGAAAAAATTAAAAATTGGATACGATGGAACCACCAAGTTCCAGAACCTGGATCACGTGACCTAAAGTTCTGATAGTCTGGTTTCACATCGAGTCCTGCCAAACGATTCACATTTAGTAGAACCATATGGCTGGGTTTGGCAACCAGAACCAAGCCTAGGTTTTGGCAAACGATGTGACGTTTACCAGAACCCAAAAAAGAACTACATACTCAAAATCTGAGGTCACATGACCCTAGATTCTGGGACCTCAGATTTTGGGCAACTGATTCCTACTTGCTGCAGGAACCGGTTGGTTCCAATTTTGCATTTTTTTTGCTTTTTTTTTCTCGACAAGATTGATTCGACTTTTTCTTTTTTTTCTAAAGCATTATATTTAATCATCTCCACTAATTTTTTTCTTTATATTTAATTTTATCTTTTATAAATTAAGTATATTCGTCGAACTTAATATTTTTAGTTCATCCAAACACAATTAGAATTAATCTATCAAATCAACTATTCATTAGGAACTCGAGAAAAATTAGGTTTTCATTTTCAAACGCAGCCTTATAGAATCAGGCTTATGTTTCACCTGGGTAGAGTTTAACAATTAGAACTTAGGTTCTTTAGGGTTCTCGATGAATAGTTGATTTGATAGATTAATTCTAATAGTGTTTGGATGAATTAAAATGTAATAATAAGAATTAAAAAGTTGATTTGATAGATTAGTTCCGATGAGTGTTTGGATAGAATATGAGAATTAGAAAGATAAAATTTATTTTTTAAATTAGATAAATAGTAAGTTGAATAAAAATATTTGATGATTGTTTTTTAACATCTATTTAAATATAATATTTTTATAAAAATTAGAAAATAATAAATAATATTATTTGATAGATTAGTTCCGATGAGTGTTTGGATAGAATATGAGAATTAGAAAGATAAAATTTATTTTTTAAATTAGATAAATAGTAAGTTGAATAAAAATATTTGATGATTGTTTTTTAACATCTATTTAAATATAATATTTTTATAAAAATTAGAAAATAATAAATAATATCAAACACATTTTTTAATAAATATTAAATATTTTAGTTAACTCATTTGAATTGGTTATTATTTTAAATAATAAAAAAGAATTAATGTGACTTTTATAATTAAATAATTATGTTAACTATAAAACATAAATTATTAAATTAAGACAGTGATAATGAAAAATAATTTTTTGTAAGAGAGGAGAGAAAAAACCAAAATATAATTTTAAACTTAAAATAAATTATACATATAATTAAAAAAGAAAAAGAAATTAATTTGTAAGAGTGGTGAGAAAGAAAAAAATAAAAAAGAATGTCACCTATTTCACCCCCTCTCGTGAAATGACTTTGCTTCCACCAAAATGGTGGAAACAAAGCCAATGGAACTGGGTCACGTGACTTCCGATTTCATTGTTTAAATTTCACCTCGAAAATCGCTCGAGGTCATGTCGTTTGATAGAACTAATCAAAATTAGGGGTTAGTTTTATCCTAATTTTGATTGCTAAACTGAGCCCTGAGATTCTCAATCCAAACATGGCTTAGAGTTTTACAAACTGGTTTAAAAAATAATTGATAAAATCGAATCATGTATGGATAGTTGAAAACCAATTTTCTTTTTGTTTTAGGACCAACCTAAAACTAAATCGATCATTTGGTTTAGATCGGAAATTTTTCATTTTGAAAATAAATTTATTTATGTCAAGATGACATAAAATGTTTAGATGAATAAAGAAATTATTAGCAAAGAAATGAACTTCACTGGACAATCATTTGGGCGAAAGGTCGTGTAAACTAAAATTCGTGCATGAGATTCACAATTGAAAGAAAATTTTGACATAGTAAATGATATTCTTACGTCAACCATAATAATATATTACAATCTACACCAGCAATTTAGAAGGCATATAAACAACTGCCAAAAAAAATAGAAAGGCATATAACAACAATTTTTTTGAAAACAAGGGATCAAATAATACACTGAAAGGGCAAATGAGATCTCATTACATTAAAAATTCTGAATAAAATCAAAATTTTCTCCTCTTAGGATGTGGTGGGTTTAGAGCCCAGTCAACCACTTGTTCATCCATTATCTTCTTCCACCATTGCCTTTGGACTTAGAATGCTTCCAGGAAGCACATAGGTAGTAGTAAAAATGAAAAATGTTCAAGATATAAGATTTCGGAGACCCTCATTTATGTCCACCTACATATTTTGTTCTGCTTTTACTTTCAAGAATACTTGGAGGAATTTTAGGTAATTCCTCAGAAAAATCTTACTAAAATAATGCCATAAAATGTAAATTCCCGCCTTCAATGCACAAATATTTAAAGTCTATTTGGATGTACAGTGATTTTAAAGTATTTACTCGTTACGTCGTAATATTTTTTGTTGATGTATTTTTTTTACAAATAGATGTTTGACTTTATTTTTTATCGGATGAAAATACAACTTAATAGGTAAAAAACATCGTAAAATAATTATCTACTC
The DNA here is from genome assembly GCA_001647135.1 of Pontederia paniculata. Classification (NCBI taxonomy): domain Eukaryota; kingdom Viridiplantae; phylum Streptophyta; class Magnoliopsida; order Commelinales; family Pontederiaceae; genus Pontederia; species Pontederia paniculata. The sequence goes on along the minus strand of LTAE01011972.1, from coordinate 10,505 downwards.
CTACCTCCATTTTTTTTCTCCGTTCTCTCTTTTATCTTTTTGAAGTTACAACATATTTAAAAAATTTAGAATATTTTTACATCGAAAAAAAACTGTTGTAAGACACTTTTAGAAAAGTGTATTACTATAGTCTTTTAAAACGTCGAAAAATTTTACAAAGTTCCCAAACAGTCTTAATATAATCAAGTTGCATGATTCTTGATCAAAGTCATGATACTCACAGCAGGTAGATTAAGTGCACCAACTGCTACTGCTGGATTAACATCAAGTCCAATTGGCATCCGGACACTCTGCTCATAAACATCCTTCGATTTATAGGGGAAAGGCAAAGTCTTAATAAGAAGGTAATCAGCCTGAGAGTAATAAACTATATCATCTGTTGACAAGTAACAAAAGAAAATGCTATATGATCAACAGGTTACTACTGAACTAACTACAACAATAAAGTGCATCATGGAAACAAAAATTCTGTGACAAAAAATCTCATTTATCAGAAAAAAGTAACACCATTTTACCTTTTTATCAATTTTCTCTGAAATTATTACATGCTTGAGATGAGCATCTTTCCTCTTCTTAAGGGCTTCTTCTCTCTTCCTCTTAGCATCATTATGTTCCTTTATCATCCAAGCAGGCATGCCCTTCTTCTGCTGAAGATGAGTCCACTGGCCCCATCCAGGGACTAAAATCGGTTTTTCTGGTTCCGGATTCTCTTCATCAAGTACCTCCAGTTTGTCCTTCTCAAATTCTGCTTCTACATCATCACCAGCAAAGGCACGGCTATGAGATCAGCTTGGGATGGAAATTCATAATCATGCTTTGTGTTACCAATCAGAAATCCATCGGCCATATCGTTATCAGACTCCGCATTGCTACTTTGATCAATATCCTGTATTGATAGAAGCATGAACATGGATGAGAAGCTTTATTTCAGGGGAACATGGATGAGAAGCTATTAATAATTAGATTCATCAGACTCGAGTGCATTCTGAAGTGCTGAGGATTTTTATATTTCCATCTTCAGCATTTTCAACACTTAAAATATCAACATACTGATAAGTAATGGAAACTGGGAAAGAACAAAACAAAGATGAAAGAAAAAAAATATATAATGCCTTTTTCCAAGAATCAGATGCAAAAACTGAAATCTCATATGATTTTCTCGGACAAGATTCCTTCGCAATTTCATCAAAACCCTGCAGTTCAAATATATGATTGACACTATCATTAGTGTTAAACCTTACATAAGTTTATAATGCATGTTTGGTTGATTACCTTAAATACATCATAATTATCCTCCTCTGGCACAACACACACTGCAGAAGCAAGCTGGATATCTTTTGACCAATCATTTCCTTGATATTGAACATCAGCATCATCTGCAGCTCTAGAATCATGTTGCCTGTCGCTGCTTCCTATGTTATCTAAATTCACAGATTTTGTAGATTTTTTTTTTGAAAAGAAATGTTAGGAGGACCAAACATTTTCCTGCCACTAATTTTATCTTGATTCTGACGCTAGATCTTTCTCATTCTCAAGCTGTCTCAATGATGCATCATAATCTTTAAGTGCATTAATTGCTTCTTCCTTTGCTTCTTCATGTCATCTTTTCAAACTTCGCTCCTGTAAAATTTAATGTGCAAAGTTCAGAACATCTTAAAATGTTTTGTTTTACTAGAAATGTCTGAATCTCACAAACTTTCAAAGATGAAGATTTTCAGTAAAGCAATCCCTCAAAAGATGTTCACCAAAGCAAAGTATTTTTTTAAGAAATTGTTTAAATATTGTCCATCAAAGAATATTGTTAAGAAATAAAAACTATAAAATGAGCACATTCTGACAAAAATAAGCTTTCAGAAAGATTGATAGCTTGTCAAATTCAAATCTTAACATCATATTAGAACAGGTTAAGAGTCATGCATTCTAGACCAAAGAAATTCATAAGAGAATTAGTTCCTTCTTACACTAATCTCTGTGATGTGCTAGATAAAAGACAAGCCCAACCCTGAAGGAAAAATTGAGGGAGAACCCCGAGAAGATTGTTAAGAATGTAAATATAAAAGCTGAATATTCTTTTTACAAGTTTCAAATTTTTAAATGATGGTCAACTCATCAATTATAAATCTTACTTTTTAAAGGGGATCAATTTAAAAATTTAATACTTATGAAAAACAATTGTTTAAGCAAATTTAGTAGAAAGAGGAGACTCAATGATAATAAACAACCCTTAAAGAAATAGAAAAACTACCAAGCATCTTATTTATCAATATCCAACTGGGATAAAAAATGAGTGGACCCAGAAATAGGTCCACAAATGAAGATCACTGTTAGATCAAAAGTTTATGGTGGGTGAACGAACTTCTCCCTCAAAAAAAAAAGCTAACAAACTTTATTTTATTGATGTCATCAATGACATTATTGATCCCTTGCCAATTTGATGAATAAGAACAGAAGAAAAAACTTTATAACCATGAATTCAAAGAGGAATAAGAGCATGGAAGAAGATTGAGAAAGAGTATCTCATACCCCTCCATTTGCCCCAGAAAGGAAATTTGTGAATATATATGACCATGAGCCCCTCTTGCGTTCCGTAATAAAAATTCATTTGGGATGACTGAATAAACTTCATCTCGGATGGTTATTAGGATGACAAAATTTCAAGTTTGTTTTGCTAATAAGTTCTGAAGAAAAATGAATTTGGAGAAGTATTTAATGAATTCTAAGAAGTACATTTTTGCTGTTTTTCAATCAGCCAACTAAGTTGAAAGATATCTTTTGGTGTTTGGATATGTTATAAAAATTAATGTTTTTTTTTTCCTACAAAAATTTTAGATTGGTAGATAACGAGACAAAAAAGGAGAGAAAAAAACCTCCCTCTTCTCCCCCCTATCTTTCGGTGTTTGGATATGTTATAAAAATAATATGTTTCTAGATTGGTACTACCCCCCCTCCCCGACTTCGTTGGAAAGTTGGGTGTTTGAAAGAAAATTGTTCTCCCTCAAGCAACATGACCTATAAGCAATTTCAAAAGAAAACTTTCACAAGTAGTATATGTTTTGAATGGATGGCAATAGAAGGTATACACCTAACTAAAAAGTTCAAGATTATCAATGGGAAAAGGAAATAAGACTAAAGATCAGTTAATAAGATGCAAAGCTGTTCCATTACATTTTCAAAGGCAAAAGAAAATAAACCATGGGACATAACAGAGTTTAGTTGACCATGTATCCCATATGAGAGAATCAATAAAGATATAAGATACAGTTAAAAAAAAATCAACGTTATGGGCATGATTAAGATAAAAAGATGCAATATCAAAGCTCACCATAAATGGCAAAGCCAAGATTCCAGATTTAGGTAGGTCATCCTCCACTTCAATAGCTTTCATAGTCTTCTCCTTTGCTTTTGCTAGAAGCTTAGAAATGCGCACATCTTCATTTTCATGTGAGGATTTCTTCTTCAAAATCATCATCTGTACTTTCATCATTGCTACTAGTGTCATTTATGGAATTAATTTTTCTAGTTAAAACATTGTGCAGATGAGGTTGTTCAGCTACAGCAGCTCGGGTTTCCTCGTCTTGGACGTCCAACCCATGCTTTTTTATACGTTGCGCCCATTTTGAACGATTTATGTACTTTAATGTCATTCTTTCCTATAGAGACGAAGAATTCTAAGCATAGATTGATCACTTAAATATGAATTCACGTTAAACTCAGAATTCACAAACAAGTCAAAGCAGAATGAAAATAATACAATTACCTCATCAGCGCGTTTAAATTACTGTTTAAATTCATGTTCTTTTGCGGCTTCAGGATCAATTTCAATTTCTGCAGCAGCAACTTTTAATCTTTCCTTTTTCAGAATACGATGATATGTCTTCAATTTGATTTTCTTAACATGCTTTGCCTTCACCTCATGATGGAAAAGAAGGCTACGCATTCTTGCAAGGCGGTTCCGACGATCTCTAACATCCCCAACTATATCTAATAAAACATTAGCAGTAAAGTAAGTCAAAACACACATGAGAAATCTAACATCTACTTCTGGTCCGAAAGAAAGCAACTAGAGCTGATTAACTTATATCAGAAGCAAATGCACATTGTGGTCAATATAGTTAGCAGCAATCTTTGCCATAGTTACCATTTTAACATTGAACAAGCAGTAAGACAATATGTAGAACAACTCAAAAGAAAAGGGTAAATGCATACTTTCTTGGACAAAAAGGATGGCAGAAAATGTGTCAACCATCCTTTTTTTTTGTTTGAGGAACAAAAGGATGGTTAATCAGAGTTGTTAACCATCCATATCTTCATTAGATTTGTAATATAAAAGATACAGCTGATTACTGGAAGATTTTACGTTAGGTATGACCATTCATTAGTCAACCATCCATTTTATTGATATGTTTCTTTGGGTACCCACCTGCCAAGGGGGGCAACCAGTGTCCTGAGCTTTTAGCACCAGACTAATGCAAACCGAGTGGATAGAGAGACTGTCTCAAGGATGTTCGCACAGGGCATCAAAAGGTGGGGCTACTAGCACCCGCACCCCTGAACCGTAGGGCTTAGACTCTCCTATCATCTGGGCCAACTCTCGTTAGTCACTCTATTGACATGTTAAAACTTTACAAAACAGAAGCAAAAGAAAGCATATATGTATATTTTTTGGGGAAAAAAAACATATATGTTAGAACTTTACAAAGGGTAAATGCAAGTTAGCTTTGGACTTGACATGGCAATCAAGTCCATCTTTGAGAGGAGATAACTAGGGAAGAAACCCTTCAAAAGTAATTAGGGAAGAAATACAAAAGAACGATTAAAGCTGCTTGGGCAAAAACACAGCTCTTAAAGAAGATTGAACATGCAACAAAAGCCACCATGTGAATACAAAGGGTGAGATCAAATAACTAGTTAACTGATCATTTAATAACGATTATTATTCATGCATTTCTGAAGGAACATATAAAGAAAGATTTGGTTGTAGCACATTATTACTACATCAACATATACGATCAGGAGAATAATTTAGCATTCTTAACCCCGAGATATATGCATAGGTAAACTTGTTTTCTTTAACTTCAGAACTGCATCCAATATCAAAAAATGACACCAACAGGTATAGCTTTATATGAACTTGTCTTGTCACATCATTGATTTTGGAACCCTTTGGATGATTTTTTTTTACTACTTATCACATTATTGATTATGGATAAACAAAAAAATTTAGCCAAGATTCATGACTCTTGTGATTATATAGTGTTACCCTGCCACCATTTTGGCACATTCAAATTTTTGGGGGAATTTCTATACAAGTTTCTTCACGTGATATTCACGTAACAGTACTTATTTTGTAGGTTAATCACCATTTGACTGGATGTTAAGATGAAAACTAATCCTAGACTAGATACCAATTTAAACATCAACCTTGATCCTAAACTAGGTATCAATTTCAAGTATGTACTATGTTATATAAATAACTCAAACTATTAAAACACGAATGTTAACAAAATGTCAAGAAAAAAAACCAATATTATCGTATATTTATAGCCTATCCTCTAGATACATGTTTGTGTTATAGAGATCTTACGAAATATTTAGTTCATTTGGTCTCTGTGTAGAACTTAATTTCTGCATTATTCGAGGATAGAACTATTTCAACGTCTTGGACCCCAGCTATAGACATACACCTAATCTCGTCATGTTTGAGAATTAAGTCGTTGTTTAGGGGATTAAGCGGCCAACTATTTCCATGTGCTTTCTGAAAATATAATGCATAGTTTTGGCAACACTTGTATATTCACATACTTCCCTATACAAACAAATGGTTAAAGATACCATTAGTCTTCCAGATAATTGTTATAAACTTGGTGCGCTAGAACAATCTGTGAACATTCATATCTTACTCCCAGGTTGGTTAGCTTATGGAGCTTCATATACTATATCTTTTACCATTAGTAATAAACCTAGTGAGGTTTTTGCAACAAAAGAAGAGTCTTAAAATGATTATTATCATGGCTTGAACTATATCACACAAAGAGAGGCCAAGGATTGCTACCATGAAATGTTGTTTATCATAAATCATGTCATGACAGTTAGACTGAGGATCGTTGGCAATAGTTTGCTATCTTTAGGAATATCTTTTGCTGGAATCTAAACTTACTCCCCTGATTTTCAACAATGGACAACGCACATTATTTAAAAATCCTAAACAGGAAGATATCATATGGCAGCAGTACCTTATTAAGCTCAAGCAATCTTGTGTTGTGAGCTTCCATGCCTTCTGGATTCCTTACCAGCATAGCCATCTTTTTCTCAAACTCTGTCCTGGGCTCAAATTCAGAAGCATTAGCTCCCACGGTTGAGTATCCCACATCAATATCTTCTTCTAACCAACTGCTCCCACTTGGTGATATCCTTCTTTGAATGCTCATAGGCAACCTTTCCTTCCAACTTCTCTCTCTCTCGAACTTGGGCAGTGGAGCCTGAATTGCCGTAGGTCCATTATCCTGCTTGAACAACCTCTTCTTAAGCTTGCTGTACACAGGCTTCCCTTGAAGAGGATCCAGAAGATCATGAATGGAGATTAGTCCATCCTTCGCTGCTCCTTGAAAATCAGTCACAGGACTTCCTGTCTTCTCTTACCCATTATTAATGAAGACAAGCTTAAGAATTCATCAACAACAAAAGAAATATCTTCTTCTAAGCTCTTGTTTCAATTTCTGAATTCACCATAGTTCAACCTTTTCAGCCATTTCTCACCTTGGAAGGCATCTCGAGGCATGCCAGTAATGCCTTCAAGCATTCTAAGATGCTTGTCACCATGGCCGTCGCCCTGGTCCAAATGCACATCCTCCTCATCCTCATCGCTTTCATTGTCCGAAGGCACTTCTTCATCCTATAATCAAACAAAACACATGACCATGGAGCAAACCACAGACGGCGAACTCAAGAACCAAAAACAAATAAAACAAGATGCGAATACCTTGAAATCTTTGGGGAGCTCGTAATCGTAACTTTCCACCAAATCGAAGCGCCGGTTCTTCCTCTCGTCCTCCTCGGCAACCATCTCCTCGCAATCGTAGACGTCGGCCTCCTCCCCGTCCTCCGAGCAGGATCCGGGGGATTTAGGGTTAGAGTTCGCGAGGTCGAGCTCCTTCCGACGAGCAGACGGGAGGCGTGGGCCCCCGCGGACGTATCCCGCCGCCTTTTCACTTTTTTCCTCTCCATCTTCCTCATCTGCCTTTTGCTCGAGGCCTTGGAGGCGAAAGAAGAATTCTTCCCCTCCTTTCCGATCGCCTTCCTCGGCGGAAGCTTCGTTCAGGCCATGGCTGCCGGAGCTGCGACAGAGGGCCAAAGGTTTTGGAGAGGGTTCCGGCGGCGAGTTGAGACGGTCGAGGTATCTAAGCGGTCGAACCAGACAAAACCGACCCTCTGTTTGAACCCGGTTCCTTAAAGTCATCCGTTCAATTGGGTTCCGTCTTCACCGGTTTAAGTTTCACAATTTGACCAACATTTTTTATATCAATAATAATAAATGTGATATTATCTGTGATTAGTTTCGTCTTTGGATTGTATTTATTAGATTTCTTACTAATGTCACATTTTATTGCTAACGTTGAGTGAAATATAGATTTTATCAATTTTTTAAAGAAGTATTTTCACCTTTAAGTATCAGTTCGATTTCTAATTTTGTAATATATGTGAAAAGAAAAGAAAACATAAAATAGAAAAGAAAAAAAATGAAGAGAGTGTGACCCACAGCACACTTAAATTTAAACTAAAAAAAAAAAAAAGTCTTCTCTCTTCCTCTTCCTCTTCCTCCTCGACATAGAAATATCAGCCAAGTTCACTCTTCGCCATTGCTAAAAGAATGAAGATTGGAACTATGATGAGAGAAGCATGAAGGGGCTACTGCAATCCTTTAAAAAAAACGTTAAAGAAAAAAAAAATAAATGGTAATGTAGACCAACAGTTCACGTGGGAAAATCAAAAGCACCATGACCTTTGAAATTCATTTTGCCAAAACCTTTTTGGTCTTTTTATTTAATTCTCATATTCACTTTTTCTTTTTATCAGCTTTAGGCAATATTTTTTTTTTCTTCTCTACCAAAACAGAAGTCAAACTACGACGAAATGAGAAGAAACATTCTTAGTAAAAAAAGTGTGTTAAACGGGATTTAAAAGAATTTTATGTTTGGGCCATACATTTGAGTTAGTTTACATCCTTGCAATAACTTAATATAGACATCGACTGTATGAGATTATGATAGTAGATTTTATTTGTAAGATATTATATAGTGCTTATGTTAAATCATATGTGATCTAAGAAAAAAATACTTTGTCTACATCAAAGAAATTTAATTTTGACTATAGGCCGAAGGGAACACTATGGTCCCTTAACGGACTGTAGCGACTAGCTATTAAATAAATATCGCTACAGTCATCCAACACACCGCTTTAAAATTAAAATATATTAAAAATTATACTTGATATGATAATTTTTTTTAAAAAAAATATATTTGTTTCTTTTTTAAAAATATGATTAATATTAAATATTATACAAAAGTAATTTATAAAATATGAAAAAAAATTAATTGAATAAATCGATGACCCGACGCGATTCAACTCGACCTAATTGAGAAAGAATTGGATCAAATTTGATGATTAATTTATCATCATTGATCTAACCCAACTCGATCAAAATTAATCAGGTTGAATCCGATTTGAAATTAGATTGAACATCCCTAAGTATCTAGTATAGAGGTTAATACGAGACAATATAAATTTGAATAGAGTTCGATTTCAGAGGTAAAATATGAGGATAAAATAAATTATTAAGTAAAACTAATGGTGGTGAAGGTATGAATGATGTGTAAAATTAGGATCAAACAATGCTTAATTTTCTAGTACTTGACTTAAGCAATGAATAACAAATTTAACTGTCCATATGGATTAGGAACACTTAAAATTATGACCTTCGTTTTCAAGTGAAGATCAACGAAGTAAGGATACTCCATTCTGAGTCCACCTCAAATGCACTTAGATTGTGATGCAGTAAAGTGTGATTCCTAAGCAATTAATTTTTTTTATTTGATATTAGATTAATGGACCACGAAACCTAATATTTCCTTTCGGCTCTATCAAGTTCAAACATACATGCATTGCTTCAACGAAGTGGCTAATGATCATGTCCATAGGAAACTTGGATTAACAAACAATGTATGAGTAATAAAAATCCAATCAAGTTCGGGGAAAAGAGTATGCACATCAATCATATTCATGGAAGTTAAACAAACTATAAAATATTATTGAAAAAGGTTCACAAGTTTTCCTATCATTAAAACTATTACAAACCAACGACTATCAAATAAATATTGAGAATACAAAAGTTTTCATCCCAACATAATATAGAACATGAAATGCTTCGAAAATTGATGATGAATCTCTACACAATCCTTCTTCCGAGTTAAATCATGCAGAAACCTTCTTGACCCCTCCTCGAGCTGCTCCCATGTTCTTTGCTAGGTTAACGACTCTTAGCATGTGGCTCCAAACCAGGGACGGACCTACGTATAGTGTGGGGGGCCTCGGCCCCCCCAACTTTTCGGTATAAAAAGTATATATATATATAGGTATATACTAGTAGACACAATAAATATATAAAATAAATGCTAAAAGAGAGCGAAATTACTTATTTGGTGTACTGGTTAGGGGGTTTTGAGTACTATGATGAGCCCCTCCCAATTTTTTTTTTTACTTTTATATGTATCAACCCCCCTAACTTTTCGTTCTGGGTCCGTCCCGCTCCAAACTCTCAAGGGATATATTTATAGCCTGAAAAGATTGATTTCTCTAGGCCTAGTTTGGATATACGAACTAGGGCCAGAACCAGCCCTAGTTCCCATCGGTTCTGTCAAACAGACGCTCAAAAAACGTAATGATAACGAGAAACATGGTTCCGATCAACGCTCATGGTTCCTATTAGTTCGAGAATCAGAGTTCTTGCCTCTGGTTCTTTTTGAAGGTTAGAACCAAGACTTTTTTTTATATTTTTCTTATTTGTCTTTTGCATAGGCCTAAAAGTAGGTCCATCTACTTTTAGGTCTATATCTACTTTAGTATTAATATATAATTCTATTACTTATTATATGTTAGTAAATAATAATATTATATATTACACTAATTATGTTTTATTATATTACTTATTTTTTTAAATAATAATAAATTATTATAATTATAAAAATTGCACTTTAATGTTAATATATGCTTAACCGTCATTCATATTTTTTTAATAATTTAATCTTATAATTAACTCACTTAATTAAGTTATTTTACATTTAATTAAGAGATTAATTAGTGCACACATTCCTTTTTATTTGTATTTATTGTTTTACGTTGCTATTTTCTTTAACTTTACTTTTAGATCATTTTATATTTTTATTTTTTTGGTGTTGGTTTAACTAATCAATTAATATAACATTAGTATTTTATATTTAATTAAATTATTA
>LTAE01011971.1:0-14512 GCA_001647135.1 Pontederia paniculata | reverse complement strand
TATATATATATATAGAGAGAGAGAGAGAGAGAGGACATTGTGGGTTGGTCGGCCACGTAATGCGGCATGGTGTTTGATATGCACCGTGCGCGAAATTTGTAGACCGCTGAAGCCGGGAGTCGAACACCAACTCACGCACGAACTACGCCCCCAAAATGAACGTTCTGCCTGCAAGCGTATGTAAACACAGTGTTCGTAATTCATCCCACCAGAAATAAGCTAAAATTTGCAATGTATGTTTTCATGGAGACCCAAAAAGAAAAGGCTCCATGCAATTGCTAGTAACAAAAACTTTATAGTATAAGATCATGCATGCATTCATGCGACCAAAGCATAAAAATATTTGATACTTCTTGCATGATGCATTACGTGAAGCACTGGGATAATGAATAATACATTCAAAAGATCTCCCAAACAATGTTTTGCACAGAAATAGTACTTATATTGTTAAGGAAATAAAATGGAAAATGCATGATATACATGAAGTTGAATACTTGAGTGATATATGCTTTGTACAAACAACAACTATGATAGTCGGAATTAATAATTGAAATAATAAATTAAGTAAAAAACATCACATTTGAAATAATGTATATTTTTTCTTGGTAGCATCCAATGAAATATATATATAATTTAATCAAATCAAATAAAGGCACCTATATTTATGCATCAACCTTCATTTACGTCGTCCAAGAAAAGTTTTATTTTTCACCTTCCTCTTCCTCCTCCATTCCCTTTCCCTCCTCTCTTCGGTCATTATCGTTGTCGCAAAAGCGAGAGGCCTCGCAGTGCTGATCAAACCCTCGACAAAGACAAAGAGCTAACAAGAATGCACATGTGGTAGAGAGATAAATGTGCCCACTACATTTCGAAAAGACCCCACAAATTCACATCTTTTCCATGGGGAATTTTATCGAATTGATCGCCTCTGATTCTTGAATGAGAAAAGAGTATCTAAAGATCGACGTCGGATAGGTTGGCATAGCATGCCTGGAGGTGGCAGGAGGATAAGGTATGGAGAATCGCATTGATCGCTGAAGTGAGCATGGAATATGACCCGTTTTCTTGTTGTTGGTGATCATGACGCTTTACATTGCTCGCGAGGCTTCCAAGGTTCGTGTTTTATCCTTTGTTTTTGCATCGTTGATCTTGCACTTTCACTTGGAATTGATTATTTCGATCTTTGCTTCTGAGCATATCATCTCGTGAATTACTTTGTGTGTAGATATGGAGGAGGGTTTCCACGGAGACATCCGTGGAACTCCAACTTCTCTCGGAGAAGTGGAAGCTTGTCTTGGCTGGTCTCATTTTCCAGGTACTTTCTCTCTGTAGATTTTGCACCATGTTCATCGGTCTCCATGTATATATGTTTTCTCTTTATTGGAATTCATTGCTAATTTACCTCTTCTTGATTCTGTCCAATTTCTCATTGTTGATGCATTCTTCTCATGATGGATAATTATGGAAGGTTTGTAAAAGCAATAGAGCATAACTCATACAAGGGATGATGTTTTTTAGTACATATGTCTGCGTATAAAATTTGATTTTCTAATTGTGTTGTAAGCTGTTGACTGCAAAAGGAACACAATATACAAAAAGAATTTTTTTTTGGAATCATATTGACCTTTCTAATGTGATTGTAATGAGTTAGTAACATTTGATTTTCAAAGTTTGCGTGAGTGCTTGTTCAATACTTCATTTTAGAGCTATTAATATGCTTTATATTAGTGATGTGTAATTATTTTGCCTATGTTGTGTAAGCAATGATCTATACCATGCACAAGTCTAAAGTAAGCTTGAGTTGTTTAACCCTTGGCTAAAGAACTAGAATACTTATTTCAGGACTTCATTTATATCTAAACAAATAACTTTCTTCTTTTTGAAAATGTTATATTTTCTTTTTTTCACGGTAGTATTTTTTTTGGGGGGGCTTGATTCTTGAATATGTGATGTGGTTTCAAAATTGTATGGGATATATTGAATACATAATAAAGTTGCCTTCATAATTCTCATTTTCTTCGATCTTAAAGTGAGAACTTTATTGAACTCCTCTAAAAATATAAGCTTGTAAACAAGACCTTTTTCATTTTATTATTGTGAATTATTTAATTTCATAAATATGATCAGATACTAAAAAATATAAAAGTACTAAACTAATAAAATGCAATCAAAGTAAAATCTAAGTTAATTTTTGAAGAGTAATTTTAAATTAATGAAACATATCAAAAACTTGTCTTTCATTTTTTTATGATTTACTGGATGCAACTTATTTCCATTTTCCCTTCTTTTTTATGTCTCTCTTGTACAAATGTTCGGGGTACTTTATTTTTCTTATATCAATTGCGGCCATAAAATTGTGATGAGCACATTTTCACATCCATGCATGAGCTAGTTCATCCATAAGCTTAATTAATATTTTCATCAACTTTGAATTTGTAATATATTCATCTTGCCATGAACGTTCTTATACATATGAGTTACTTTCAAAATTTCTACTTTGTTATAATTTCGCTTGAGTTCCATTTATTAGTTTCAAATAATTAACAAAGTTATTTTCTACATTTAGTGGTTTGCTAATGATTTTCTTTTATGTAGTATCTTCATGGGTTGGCTGCACGAGGAGTTCATTATCTACATCGTCCTGGACTTGCTCTTCAAGATTTTGGTTTTAAGATTCTTCCGGTGAGTGTGTATTTGTTGTAAAATTTTCATAGTGTCAAAATTGTTAATAACGTATTTTCTTGTATCATGTCTTTCCTGATGTTCCTAACATTTGTATTTTAGGAACTTGGCAAAGAAAGAGGTTACATTAGTGAGAGTCTATTCACTATTATTTTCCTCTCCTTCCTACTGGTACTATAACTCTTACATTTTGTATATGAATTTATCTTGTATGTGGCCTCTTGTAATAGTTCTGATAATTGCAAATGCTTTGCCTCTTACAACAATTGTGACGCTTCCAAAGTTTGTAAACAATTAATATTATCTTTACCTCTCTCGACAATTTTAATTGTGTATTTTTTATTGTTTCCATGGGATATTAAAAGTTGTCCGTTAGTTGAGTATATTTCGTGATTTTTATATAGTTTCTTCTTCTATTACAGTGGACATTTCATCCTTTTGTTTATCATAGGAAACGCTTCTACACGGTTCTACTTTGGATAAGGGTGTTTGCCTTCTTAGTAGTAAGTTTCCATTAATAACCTCCTTCTTTGTTTCCTATTTCCTTCATTATGATTCCATCTCATGTTGAGTTATATTTTTCAGGTTTCTCAATTCTTGCGGATAGCAACATTCTATTCCACGCAGCTTCCTGGGCCAAACTATCATTGTCGTGAGGTAACAATGGCGGTAAAAATGAGATATGCAAGTTGTGTGTGACTTAGATGCCATTTCTAGGATTCTTTGACTTTATAATAACCAAGTTTCCTCCATTTGAGAGTTCTTGGATATTTTGTAGGGCTCGGAACTTGCCAGACTTCCACCACCGAAGAGTATAACTGAAGTTCTTCTCATCAATTGTAATCATCCTTTTGCATTTCTTATGTTTTGTCCATTAATTATGTGAATTATATTTTTTTACTGCTATTTTGTTATTTTTCCTTATATGCAGTTCCTCAAGGTGTCATTTATGGTTGTGGGGATCTAATATTTTCATCCCACATGATATTTACATTGGTTTTTGTCCGTACTTATCATATATATGGCTCTAAAAGGTAAAATTATGAATCTAGTATTTAATTAATAATGCATATACCTTATTTCAGGTAATAAAAAATTGTACTGTCCAATTGTTGTGTTTGATTAATTGCATAAATATAGGTATATATCAAATTCTTGAACTTATACATAAGATTTTTGCAAATGTAGGTTCATTAAGCTGATTGCATGGCTCATGGCTGTAATTCAGAGTTTACTCATAATAGCATCGCGTAAACATTACACAGTTGATATTGTTGTTGCATGGTTAGTTAATAATTCATTCACATGTATGGTTATATAGATTTATCTTTTTCATACTTTGATTGCATGGTCTCCTTACAGGTATACTGTTAATTTGGTAATATTCTTTGTTGAGAAGAAACTGTCAGGTAACTTGTCTCGTCATGTTTTGTTTGACATATTTCATGCTATAAATTTCTAAATAAATTATTCTGTTTTGTTTTTGACAGAAGTTCCAGATCGTAATGTCGGGTCGCTTCCCTTGTTGCCAGTAAGTGTCAAAGAAAGGGATGTCAAATCAAAGGATGACCACAAGATATTGGATGGAAATACAGTGGATTCTATTGATAGGGAGTAGCATTTTAAGTTACTCATTTCTTGAGTCTTCTATGGCTGCCATTAAGATCAATACCGGCAATGAGGTGTTTTCTTATCCATTTGAGGTTCTTTTTGGCGCCCTTGCCATTAATAAAATGTAAAAAGTGGATAGATGTTGCATGTATTTACTAGTATTACTTGACCGCTTGTAACTTCTAAATAGAAAATGTGACCTATGATCAATGTCATTTCTCATATGTTTTTCATTGTAAAATGTGCATATTGTTTCTATATGTTATTTTAGATTTGCCACAAATTCTTTGTAATTGATTCTTATCCTCGAATTTTAATAGCACCTCTCATGGTATTGTTTCGCCTTAAGAGATAGAAAACATACATCTCATGATTAATTTAGGATGAACCACATATTTATTATGTCTAAGGAAATAAAAAAAGTTAAATGATGCATTAAATGATACAGTGAAGTTGTAACTTTCTGTACATATATTGTTACATGATGAATGTTTAAGGATTGAGGCGTGTCTAAATCTAATCATCATAAAGTTCAATCTAAGCCTCTAAAATGTTCAAAGTTCATGTGCTTGGTGTCATGAACACCATCAATGTTAAGAACATACTTAATTAGGATTTTATATTTATATAAAAGGCCAGTCATTTAATGTGTGATTATTGTGGCATTTTAGAAAGAATAGTAACCAAGAAGGCAACCAAGAATGGTCTAGGCTTAGGAGACTCAAACGAGGTGGTTTGAACCGCCATTAAGAAACCTAGTTCTTGGACACCATGATTAAGTTGGCTAATGTCTTGGTGTGAAGATACAAAGGTTCAAGCTTGTTTGAAAAATTCACAAGAATAAATCCTCCATTGTTTGTTAAGGAAAGAAACATCATGGATGCAAGAAATTAATGACAAGTTTGTAGTTATTTGTTGTTTGGAAAGGAACAAAGTAATTTTTTTCTACTCACAAAATCACTGATCAAACAAAGTATTCATGAGATTCTGTAATGAGAAGCAAATTCAATCGAAAAGATAATTTCTTGAAAAGAATTCACCAAGACATTCAAAGGTCATTATCTTTCACAACATGTAATCAATTAAAATTCTTAAAGTTTGAACAAGGAAAATTAATCTTGGAGGAATACATCAATCAATTCCTTCACCTTGTTGAAGTATAGCCCTTTAGAAAAAAAAAAAGGAGAAGGCTTAGGCTCAAACGATTATCAACGCATTGAACCTCAGCTTACAAATGAAGATGTTATGTGGTAATGTGACCACACTAGAGGAGGCCATATAATGATCTTCTATCATTGGCAGAGCAAAGGAGATTCAAAAGAGGGGCAAGTTATCATCAATAGAACATAAAAGATTCAAAAAGAGATATGTAAGGCAAAGAACCCCAAAGGGCAAAGGATCAAGACAAGGGAAAATGGATAAAAAAAATTCAAATCCTCAAAGATGGAAGATCTCAAGAAAGGAAATGGTGGCAAAGCATGTCATTGGTCTCGTAGACAAAATCTGGGATACTACTGATTCAAGAGTGAGACATGTATTCAATGTGAAAAACAAGGGCATTACATAAGAGATTGTCTAGAGAAGCATGATGCACATCAAGATAAATGCAAGAGAAAAGTGGTTGATACTTCTCAAAAAGTGGTGGGGGAGAGTTTGTATCATGAAAGTCGATGAAGCTAGTTGTTCTACAAATCGCTACAAAATAAAATTTTAATAGCCAACCACTATGTAAATGTACTATTTGATTATGGTGTTATGCACTCCTTTATTTGTTATGACTTGACAAGAACATTTTAGAAAGATTCAAATGTCAATTAGAGATTCTAACGCCAATGGGAGATGCATCTATGAAAATATACATTTGTAATGTACATGTGTAGGTTGAAAATGTCAACCCTGAAGTGAATATGAAGTACTACCTATAGTAGAGTACGATGCAATTTTGGAGATGAATTGATTATCGTACCATGACATTGTGGTTCAATGTCGAGGAAAGAAAGCCATGATTCATACAAATAGGGACTCCAATTGATTATCCGAGGAGTTCAATTTGGTGAGAACAAGGTGAACATCTCGGTTATGAAGGCTAATAATATGATGAAGAACGGGTCCCAAGGATTCTTGGAAATTGTGACAACAAGCAAGACACGATCTCAAGATGTAGATTGTATTGATGTGGGTGTCATTTCACTAACGTATTTCCCGAAAATCTTTCAAGTTTGTTGTTTGAAAGAGAAATAGGGTTTCATATTGATTTTTCACTAGAAACGACTTTGATCACAAAGCTTCCATATCGAATAACACTAATAGAGATGAGCACTAAAGACTCAAATATTGCAAAAGCTACTAGATAAGCCATTTACTCGACCAAGTGTGTCACCATGGGGCGAATTAGTATTTGTTCGAGCAAAAGAAGGACGTGTCATTAAGATTATGCATTGATTATAGAATGTTTACTAAAGTGACAATCAAGAACAAGTACTTGTTGATACACATTGATGACTTGTTTCACCAACTAATTAACATCGACATCAGTGTCTCTGAAGATCAATTTTACAAAGCAGCAATCATCAATTAAAAATAGTTGATGATGATTTAGCAAAAATTAAATTTCGATCAAGATATGAGTACCATTAAGAATTATTAGTCATGCATTTTGGATTAATGAATGCTTATACAACATTCATGGACTTGATGGATAAGATTTTTCGATCATATTTGGACAAATTTATCATTGTATCTACGGAGACATATTCATCTACTTATCAAGTCTGAAAGAGCATCGAAGACCTATGGATGATGTTGAGATATTGAGACAACATAATATTTATACCAAATTTATGTGCATAATTTGTCTTGACCAGATCATGTTCCTTGGACACATTGTATCCAATAAAAGGATTTTTGTCGACCTTCTAAGGTTGAACTAGTTGTGAATTAAGAAAGACTAATGACAATCACAAAAGTGAGAAGTTTTTTAGGATTTGCAAGATATTATGGATGGTTTATTCAAAATTTTTCGAAGATTTATGCTCAAATGACAACAAGAAAGGGTAAAAATTTCATATAGTCGTGAAGATAGCTTTTAAAAATTGAAGTTAAGGTTGCCTACGACTAGAGGTGTTCACCGGGTCGGATCGATCTGATGAACTTGATGATCCGAACCGATCCAATCTCAATTGGATCAAATCAGATCATTGGTCGAGTTGAACCCGAACCAATCTGATCATAATCCTATCACCAATGGGTCGGGTACATATTTCAAATTTTCGAACCCGATATATCCGACCCAACCCGATGACCCAATTTTTTTATATATTTTTATTAAATTTGAACCAATTTATTCTTGATAAGGATTTTATATTATTTTAAAACCAAAATAGATTAAAAATTTATACTTTATATCTTTTGAAATCATTACAAACAATTGAAAAAATATATTCTTCCTTTTCAAAAATATAATTAATGTTAAATATTATAAATAATAAAAAATATATGAAATATTTAATCGGGTAACTCGATGACCCGAACCGATCCAATCCGACCCAATGAAAATCGGGTTGGATCGGATTCGATGACTAATTTGTCATTAACCCGACCCAATCCGACCTGAATAAAATCAGTCGGGTTAGATCGAATTTAAGATCGGATCGGGTCAAACACGATCCTTGAACACCCCTAACTATGACATTGATGTCAACTATTCTATGGGGGCACAATGGGTACACAATTTATAGGCTTAGAATGTGTATTATACAATATGGGAGAGTTATTGCATATGCCTCAAGATAATTAAAAAATCAGGAGAATAACTATGCTACTCATGATCTGGGATAGAACATTGTGGTTTTCAAGTAAGGGTGATGTTTATGCTGAAGTGTTTGATGTCTTAATCGACTACAAAAGTTTTATGTTTATTTTCTCATAATGAGATTTAAACATGAGGCAAAGGAGACAATTGAATATTTAAGGATTATGAGTTTTACATCACATATCATCTAGGAAAAGTGAACTTAGTTACTAATAGATTGAGTCATAAATGGAAAGGTTCCATAGTTTGTTTCTGGGTACATAAGTTGAACCTATTACAAAATATTGTTCAATGGAAACCAAATCTTATTGGCCAAATAATCATATTGATGACTCAATTTGGATTAAAATTAGAGTTGATCAATAAGACCATTTTAGCACAAAGAAAGAATGTTGTGTATGATTATAAAGTATTATTGTGCAATAAGGATCTTATCGACTTCAATTATGGCAAAGCTAGTGCTATAAGATTTCAGAACTAATTATGGTTCCCAAATGGTAAAAAGCTTTGATATTTGATTTTGTATAATGTTACAAATCAAAATTTGCTATTCATATTGGAAGCACGAAGATATATAAGGGCCTATGAAGAATCTTTGGTTGAGGAATATGAAGAAGAAAATTTAAAAGTACATATCAAGATGCTTAACCTAGCAACAAGTCAAAGTTGAACATTGACTAATACCGAGCTACTTCAACCTTTGGAGTTGTGAAGTGGAAATGTGAGTCTCTGACTATGGATTCCATCATGGGACTTTCAAGAATGAAAGACAAACTCGATGCCATATTGGTCATCGTTGATCGGTTAAAAAAAGTCAGCACATATTTTGCCGATAAGATAGAAGCAACCACTAAAAGACTAATGAAATTATATATTAATGAGATCATTCAATTACATGGAATTTTGAGTTCTATTGTGTCGGATAGGGATCCAAGGTTCATCAGAGAGAATTTGCAATTCAAGGCTACGGAGAACAAGATCTACACGGATTGCTTATTTCTGGCTCTTGGTTAGCACCGATAGCAGCCCTTGCTTCTTTCACAAGAGTTTGAAAAGGATTCCAAGGAGAATTTGGAACATGGCATAATTTTAGCACTATCTTCCATCCTCAAAGCAATGGTCAAAGTGAAACTATGCAAATTTTAAAAGATATGTTATGAGCTTGTGCACTAGATTGGAAGGGAGGTTGGGAAGGCTATTGGTCACTGCTCAAGTTCACCTAGAACAATAACAATCATTCAATCATTGGAATGGAATATTTTGGAACCTTAACGGAAGATCTTGTAGGTCACATGCATGTTGGATTGAAATAGGGAAAGAAAAGTAATTGGACAGGACTTAGTAGAGAAGTATGCCAAAAGGTTGACATGGTTAAAGAAAGAATGAATGTTGCATGGAGTTGACAAAAGAGCTAGTCGATCAAGGAAGAAGAGAATATTTTTTTTATGTTGGTGATTATGTTCCAGTAAAGACTTTAACCATTAAGAGGATTATGTGCTTTAGTAGAAAAGAAAAGTTCAAGGTACATATGACCTTTCAAATTTTTTGAGTGAGTCAACTAAATGGATTATAAGTTGGTTGGATTTTTCACCAACATGCAAGGATACAAAATCTCTTATATGTATCAATGCTAGAAAGTACAACTATGATTATTCACATGCGTTGAAAAATAATGAACCAAATTTCAATGACGATTTA
This sequence comes from Pontederia paniculata, assembly GCA_001647135.1. Classification (NCBI taxonomy): domain Eukaryota; kingdom Viridiplantae; phylum Streptophyta; class Magnoliopsida; order Commelinales; family Pontederiaceae; genus Pontederia; species Pontederia paniculata. The sequence goes on along the minus strand of LTAE01011971.1, from coordinate 4,710 downwards.
ACATGTGAAGAACACCCAACAAAGATATTGGAGTATCATACACAACAAAGTTGTACCAATAGTGAAAGTTGCATGGACACGCCTCCAAGGGCAAGAACAACATGAGAACTTGAAGATGAAATGTAAGAACAATTTAATATCTATTTGATAAGTTCTAAGACCTAAGTAAAATTTGAGGATGAAGATATTTTTAAGAAGTTATAGTGTAATATCTTGTTGTAAGAGGCGGACCCTATTGCACACCATAAAACTCTCCTATTGGACAAAAAGATCCACCAAAATTCCTTTTCCCATTTCCCTGTCTCCTCTCATTTGCAATTCATCCAACTTTGAAATATCCTTCAAGTTGAATGATGTGTGCCAAATAGTCATATATTTCATAGCATAATTATTTTAAATTTCCTTAATTTCATCGTCACATGCATAATTTTGTCTATCATTACACTTTATTAGAGTCTGCATAATATCATGTGTTGTCACGTCCGGGCATTTGGCAGCATGAGGGAAGAAGAACACTAGTTTGGAGTTAATTCGGAGGACAAAAAATAAAAAAATTCAAAAATCACGGCCATGATGGGAGCCATGTCCATGAATGCATGCAATTAAATTATGTTGGAACTTCACGGCCCGTGAAAACCACTTTCATGGTCATGAAATCAATGACGGAATAGTTGATCGTGATCTACATGAGTCATGCTTGTGTTGCATTATCACGACCCATGAAACTAATTTTACGGTCATGAGCATTCCAAACAAAGAACAACGAATATCATCACAGGTTGTGAAGACATAATCATGACCGTGAGCAAATCGGATGATGAAGATGACTACATTCGGTCATGGCCGTGACAAATAAATTTCAGTGAAGTTCCGCCACTATTGAAGACATGTTATGGTCACAACCATGACAATTCTATCACGGGCCATGAATCACAATCCGAAATAGAATTAACTTTTGTTTTAAGCCCATTTAACATTATCTTCTAGAGTTTTTGTCCCGTAATTAAGTTATATCTGCTGAAAAATGAAGTTTAAGATGTTATGACTCTTCATATCTAATGAAACTAATTGAAAATATATAAATAAGAAACCAAGGCCTCAATTTTGGGGGATACAACAAGCTTGGAACTTCATGCTTCAAGCATGTGAGTGCCTAAATGCTGGAGAAGAAGACAGAGTGCAGCATATACTTCTTAAGGACGATCTTCAAGGTGTTGAATTTTTGAATTTTTAGTTGTAATTTTCTTTCTCTTCTATTTCGAAGGATGAACTCTCTTGTGTATCTTAGTTAAATTTTCTTGGAGTTTTTTTTAGTGTAAGAAAAAATATATGGAACCCTTATTTTTAATGAAATTTAGTTTATCAAATTTCTTATTTGTATGAATGTTGTTATTATTTTTTTTTTTGAGAGTTGGATCGTTGCTAGCATTATAGATAGGAATAGTGATTACTTATTTCTCTTTGAATTCTAAAATTTATCTTTGAAAGCTATTCAAAGCATTGCATACAATGCCTAGGTAGCATCCTGAAGAAAAATACATTAGGTGTGAGATATGTTAGATTGACTGAATGATCCATAGCTTAGTAAATGCATTTTAATGTGTCTCATCTTCTACCAGATTAGATTGGCATCTTAGAGAGGAACGATCGAGTCCCTTAGAGTTGAGATAGTAGGCTTATCCTGGAGAGGAAGTCAAATATTTGGTAGATCCTAATTCCTATAAGAGTTTGAGTTGAATTGAATTTTCATTAGTATTGTGGTAAAACATTGTTTCTTTCTGTTTATCTTATCTCATCAGAGTATAGTGTTTGTTGTCATCAAAGTTTGAATTTATCTTTATCTTTATCTCTGATTTTATATTTTATCTTATCTCTTGATAGATCATTTTATCCAAAACCATGTCCATCATCTATTAGTTTGTGGGGTTAGATAGAGAAGAATATAATCCTCATGGGAACAACAATCGACTCAACTTAACTATTACTTGATCACGACTAGTGCACTTGCTAGCAAATTTTTAGGTCATCTTAGCAAGCATCAAGATTTTGGTACCATTGTTTCCATGCATTAATCTATTAACTTTCTATTATAGTTTCATTAGCTACTTTAAGATTTTATTTTCATTTACTTTCACTTTTCTTTTGGTATTATGAGTTTTTTAGGATATATCTTCTGCACACCATGGTTCATCAATGCTCACATCATCTTATCTTCAATGGAAAAGAAGCAACAAAAATTCAATCAACAATGAAAGCCGAAGATAGAAGACAAAGAAAAATCAGTTAAGAATGATGGAACATGAGGCAACTCAAAATCAAACCACAAGCAAGTCGCCTCAGCAATCGCAACATGAAGATCTCTCGATGGATCCATTAACTATACTCACAAATATGATGGGTGGGTTGTTGACAAATTATACGAGCAAGAAAATTTAATTCAATAAATAGAGAAGCAAATTTCAGATTTAACGAAATACAACAAAGCTACAGATGATGTAATCAATTCATTGCTACAATTAAACCATCAATTAAGACAAAGCTCAATTTCGAAGAGATGATTGGTCAGTTGACCACAATGATTGAAAATAGACTCGTCATGCAAGACAAACTCATCAACAATTTGGAGGTACAATTAAAACAACTGAAAAATCAATAGAAAGCTAATGAAGTGTCATCACCTACTCCGCAACTATCAGATGTTCAACTCAAATTTGAAGCCAAGGAACACAACTTCAAGCATTAGAGAAGCAAGTTACCAATTGACTTTCCATAATACTAAATTTTACAAGAACGACAATTCAAAGAGTAAAAAAATCATGAGTCCATAGCACAACCATAACTCTTCTCAAAGAAAATGGAGTTCAAGAAGAAACAAACAAAGGAGGACATGGACTACTCAATGACAGATTAAGGAGACAATAAAGTACATAACTAAAGATGGACAAGTAAGAAGGAGGAGCTCGCCTTCATAAGTCCCTATCATTACAACAATGATGTCTTCAAATCAACTACCACCAAAAGAGAGTAGAACACCATCAACTACAATGTGATGGCATCGCAAAATCCCACCTACAAGCGAAGAACATCAAAGATCTTCTGATCCACAATGTAAAACGTAATTGAATAAAAGTTATTTGAGCATATGAGGATAATTACTGGTGAAATGTGGGGGATTGAAGGGTGCATATTTCTTCGAAACTATTGATCTGCACCATGTCAAGCATCAACAATCACATTTTTATTCTCGATGAGATCCTTATTTCGTATGTCATTCTTTAGTTTTAGTCTCTTAAGTATAGTCATTCATTTTCTCATGGATGTATATTTTTAGTTTAGCCTTAGGTTGTTTAGCAAAATTTCTAAAACTAGGAGTCGTTTGTATAAAGGGGTTAAAACTTTCCTATTTTCACTGGTCATGATATGAACTCACACTCGTGATGCATCTTTTCATGGGATGTGGCAATTGATCATGGACGTGAGTGCACCTAAACAAAAAAATCCTGAACCCTATCACAAGCCATGGCCCCACATTCACAATTGTGAGAAAGCCTGAAGCTAACAACTCGAAGTAACATCACAAGTCATGGCCCTGCATTCATACCCGTGAGCGCACCTGTATCATGGAAAAATATAACTAATGTCATGGGCCACGATAATATGTTCACGATCGTGACTTGCCAACGGTGACAACATGTCACGAGCGTGATCGGACTAAAAATCACGGGTCATGCTCTAACAATAATAAGTATTAGCAAACCAACAATATTTTTGAACTATACTCATCTCAAATCGTGATCACTCTTTCATGACTGTGAAATGCCCTGATCGTTAAAGTCAACTCACGTGTTGTGACTTGAAGATTGAGGAGGCAGTGATTTTTCACAGGCCATGACGGATAGCTCACAGGTCGTGAAAACCAAATATGGGTGACACTCGACATTGGGTCTCACTATCGTGATCCTCTTTTCACGAGCCGTGACAACACCATTCATGTACTTTGACTTGCTTTTCATGATCGCAACCGACTTTTGTCTTATGCTCTTCTTTGCATTTAATGGAGCATCGAAGGAAGCAGAAGACCCAAAGGTTCCATAATAAGGAAGACAAGGAGATGACGAATTAGGGGCTAATCGAGTGGCCACCAAGTATCATGTTCAAGGTTCTCAAACTCTCGATTTTAAAAGATGAAAAAATAGGGGCTAAACGAGCGGCCACCAAGTATCACGTTCAAGGTTCTCAAACTCTCGATTCTAACTCTTAAAATCGCACAATTTAATGAGTTTAGGACATAAAATGAGTGAACTCGGTTCAAAATTGGAACTTTTAGTAGACTCGGGTAGACTCTAGTGTTAACTCGGTAAAATCAGTAGACTCGGGTAAACTCGAACATGGACTCGACGAGTTAACTTAACTTCGTATCTGTATAGCTTTTGGGTAAATTGAAAGGAAGAGAAGATAAAATTCTAGGATCTAGATGGCACCAAGAGGGGGGGTGAATTGGTGTATTAAAAACTTTTACTCTTTTCTTAATCTAGATGAGATATAACAGCGGAAGCTTGTAAATGAAACACATAAACAAACAGAGAGAAGAGAGTAAAGAGAACACAAACAGCACACAAACACCAAGTTTGTTATCGAGGTTCGGCCGAACTCCTGGCCTACGTCCCCGCTCCGATCTTCTCCCACAAGATCTTCGTAGATCACTATTTC
>LTAE01011968.1:0-14514 GCA_001647135.1 Pontederia paniculata | reverse complement strand
CCACGGCGATCCTTCTCCTCGCGTTGCTCTCCAACCTTGGTTTGCCTTCATCTTCTTTCTCTGGGATCATTTCTTCCTTTAGCGAGAGAGGATGGGGAAAGGAGAAACTAGGGCCGGCTGGAGTTATCATGAGGAGAAAATAAAAGTGTCCAGGTTCAATGAACCAAATCAGAAATTCTGGGATTGCCTAATATTAGGGATTCCGGGCAATCAAATCTGGATTCTTATTTGAAATTGGTTATGAGGGCATTTATGGAATTTGGGAATTGGGGGATTACATTTTCTAAATACAATAAAAGAGACAGAATGATATTTTTCATTTATTATGTTATATTTTAATTTAATTAAAATTAGTGTCAAATAACTATTTATAAAAAATCATAAAACATATTATAACGTAATAATTAAATACTTCATTAAACATTTAAATAGCCTCTAATTGAAATTTGAAACATGCCCACGGAATAGACAATCGCCGGAGCCAAATCAAAAGTCTCTTCAAATCAATCTACATCATCAGCATGTTGCTTCAGCATGTTACTATTTCCAAATAGGAAAATGATACCTCCTCCTAATTCATCCTCCTCAAAATCCTTCTTTAACACTCACATATTTTAATCACTCTCAAAAATTGTCAAAATTACCATGTGTGTCATTGTGAGATGTTAAGAGAATTTTTAGGAGGATGTAGCATTACCCTTCTAAATAACTATAAGTTGTTGAAACTTATGGATAAGAGAATCAAGATGAATGGTAAAGTTTCAAAGCATAGGCACTATCTCTAAAAAAATATTCGTTTTTTTTTCATTTAGTTATTATAGAATTAATAATGATACTCTTCGATGATACAATAAAATCTTATGAATTTTATAACTAACAATGTTAAAATATTTTTAATTTGAAAATGACTTGTAAAATATTTCACTTATTCTAATCCTTCTCTTTAAAATAATAAGTCATTTCAAACGCATTCATTATTCCTTATGAAATATTTTGAAAAATTATCTATTTATAAGCTTGAAAGATTATGATATTAAGAAGTGCATTTAGTTCAAAGGACACATACTTTAATAAAATACATCTTTTTTAATATGAACATGTTTCAATATGAACACAAAGTATGAACATAAATATAATTAATAATTATAAATAATTATACAACATAAAAATTTTAAATTATCCAGCATAAATTATACATCTCAATTCACATCAGCTGCAAGCTCGAAGTTTCTTGTACATCACGATCTTAAAATTCCAAGAATGTGCCATAGAATTTATCAAACTGACTTGATACGTGATCTCATATGGGTTTGAAAAGATATTATTATTATTATTATTATTATTATTATTATTATTATTATTATTATTATTATTATTATTATTTTCATGAATTGCACGGTTGAACTTACATTTCTGATTTAATTGCTAATTATTGTCATCTTCAAATTATCTTTTCAAGCGTTTAGGATTCTGCTTCAGAATCATGCAACTCTTGAGTCACAATTGAACATTCTACTTCGGATAAAGATAAAATTGCTCACGTTTAGTAATTTGCATATACATCAGCTTTAGTGGCCCTATCGCCGTTATTCTTTAAGGTTCTGTTTGACAATCAGAATTGGGCTAGAACTTAGCCCAATTCTGATGAATTTTACTAAAGACCATATGAAATCTGCGCCCAAAATTTAATGATCAGAACTCGAACAGCACACGAGCGGTCCGGGGTCCTGCCCTCGTGATTCCACCATTTCGATCGATTCTGCAGCAGCGCCATATATATATATTTTTTTTGAACGTTGCCCAACTTGTAACCCACGCCTTTCCATTTCTCTCTCCTCCGATGCTCATCTCCTTCGTCTCCGTCTTCTCATTTCTCTCTCCTCCGGCGCTTTTTTCCTTCGTCTCCATTCAGATCGCTCTCTGTCTTCGTCCAGGTGACTCCTCTCTCGTTCCCTCGGTCTCCATCTCTCTTCTCGATCTTTCTCCTCTGCCTCGCTCTCTCTGCCTTTCTCTCTCTCCTTATCTCTCGCTGCTCTCTCTCTCTTTCTTGCTCTCTTTGTTCGTCTTTCTCATCTTTCTACTTCTCCCTCTCTCTCGCCATCTCCCTCTTTGTCTCTCTCTCTCTCTCTTTGCCCCTCTCTGCCTCTCTCTAGCTCTCTCTCCATCTCCCTCTCTCTCTCGCGTTCACTCTCACGCCGTCTCTCTCTCTCTCTCTCTCTCTCTCTCTCTCTCTCTCTCTTTCTCTCTTATCTCTCGGCTCACCTTCACCAGCATTCTCGTCGACGACGACGGTGGAAAGACAACGCTGGGTGAAGAGGCTTGGACGAAAATAAATTAATAAAATTACAATTGATTTTAATAAATTAATAAAATTACCTCTTCCGAATTTACAGAAAACATAATTTCAACTGATATTAACTGTCATAATATACCTAATATATGAAATAATCTAAAAAGTAATGAAATCTGTCTTTAATAACTTACTAGATAAAACTATAAATTACTATATTTTTTTAAAAAAATTAAACCAATTGAATAAGACAATCATTAAATTAATTCTATTTAAAAAAACTACAAAAAGAGTGTTTAATATTTATTATGATTATTTCCGCACCGTCGTTTAAGTAGGTATAAAATAAATTACATAATTAGAATAATTTTGTCTCACATTGATGTCACAATCATTTATACCTTATAATCAGAACTCAATAATAATAATAATAATATTATCAGTAATAATAATAATAATGATAATAATGATAAATTTAATAAGAAAATATTAATAAAATTTGAAGGATATAATAATAATTGCTCAATATTATAATTTGGTTCACCTAAGTTCATCCAAACACATTAAGAATCTCATATTTTTAGTTCCCATCTTCGATTCCATATTCATTCAAATACGCACCCGAAACTAATCTGTCCAATCAAAAAAATTTAAGAATCTCAGGTTCTTGATGCGAAACAGGGCTTAGAAGTCAAGGAGGCCCAAAGGGTGTGATTAAGAGGAATAATATTATATAAAGCACGGAACCCTCGAAAAAAGGGGTGGGAATTTTGAGAGACGAGGAACAAAGAAGTGGATTGAAAAGAAAGCCATTGGTTTTATCCGAGGGAAATTTAATAGAGGATTCGGAGTATCTATAATTTTCAGTGATGATAATGAATATTATTTTTTACGTTAAATTTGTAATGAACCTCTATAACTAAACTTATATTATTATAGAAATGCTCATGATTATTTGAACGATAGTTTATGTTCCTAAATTTGATTTTTAATTCACTAATACCTCATTAATAAATCAGATGATTTTATGTTGAGAGATAATTTTTATTTTAAATTTTATTCGCATCTTCGTGAATTCTTAAGAATTAATTCGTCTGGATAGGGGATTAATTGAAATATCATTAAATCAAAATATTGTTGTTAGTGAGATTTATCGAAGTGTTGTAATGACTTTGAGCCGATACGAAAGACTAGTGAGACATGATATATATCATGTGTTTATCATGAAAGTTAATTATTATTGATTTTGATCCACTTTTGTGTAAAGATTCTGAATTGATTATCGACAAGCAGAAGAATGGGTCACTAAGTCATCGGAGATTGGAGAAATAATTTTTGATACTGAAAGGAGATCGCTTTTGTAAATAATGACGTTAAAGGCAAACGAACATAACTGATTTCTCTTATTTCTCTTTTCTTTGCAAAATTGTGAATTATGTTTTGCTTCAATTGTGAATTGAAATGTAGACAATATATTTTTATGCACTGATTTTAAGGGAAAAAATTAGAATCGTAGTTTTATAGCTATTAGTTCTTCTTAAATTATGAATCAAGGATTAGAAGTTTAGAACATTACGAAAGTAACTTGATTCATAATCATTTTTATTAAGATACTGAACTTTATTGAATTGATACATATTTCACGCTATTATTTCCATAGAATTGACTAGCTCTAAATTTTCATCAGATTTACTTCTTAATTTTTATTATGCACTTATTGATTTTATCATAGGAATTTTAGAATCATAAAGATTAGTTTAATGCCTCATAATACTATCATGGAAAATGGTACATTTGCGACAGATATTATGTACCTAGAGATTTAAAATTGTTATTATCTATTATTACTCGTAAATCTATACGTGACTACCACATATACAAGCAGAAAATGATATTACCTAAATACAGTCTTCAATATATTAAAGAAATTATTATGCTACAAAACAACAAAGTCTACATATGGATATCAAGGGGCTAGCATCAAGCTAAAAGATGGATTCAACAGGACATATGCGGGAAAAAACACTACGTCCATTTGGATGTCTGTGCAAACAAAAGCACAGAAACTGCCCCATAATCATTCATCACGTTTTAACTCGTACATGATCTTCGTCGTCGTCATTTATCCCTCTAATATTAAACATCCTTGCTTCTTTTGTCTCGAACTCATCATGTGTAATTGGACTCCGAAGTTCTTCCATTCCTTTTCTTTTTTACTTTTTAGATTTTGCTCCACTGATGCCCTTTACAAGAAGCATAAAAGAGCACAGCTGATACATGAATCCAGCCCATCTTCCAAGAGAGCAACCGAACAAAGACTATCTTCGATATGCACCATGAGTTGTGAAGAACTGATAATCCGGATGATTAACATTTAAGACTTGCAACCAATTATCAGCATCTTGCAGCAGGGTGCTCACAGTTTGCAACTCGGGTCCTCCATTAGGAGCCCATATTGAACTTTTGAACTTATAGGATGCCAATCCAAAGCTTCGGAGACATATCTTTGGAACGCCATCCATCCCTTGTGGATAAGTAATAATTGGACCCGAAACACAACAAGCGTCTGCAACGGAAAAGAAACATGAGATCGGATCAAATAGGAATAGCTGAAAAGAACACGTACAATATGTTTTTTTCAGAGCACTAGCAGCATTCTCAGGGGACACATCAAAGGCACAGGAACTAACCAAATAAACATATACATAAAAAGAGATAAAGTTAATACATAATTTCAAAAGGTAAATCTAGAATTTATCATCTATTCACATCTTGGGTATTACAGGAAGGATCATCCTTCAGGTTAATTCTAAAAAATAAATTCTGAACTTGAGATTTATTTGTTCGACCTCAAGTGATCACACACGCATGTAAATTCACTATTGGATAAAAAATCTAATCCTAGCCCAAAGGTTAACCCCAACAAACTCACTATTGCACTTGCATTTTGTACCGAAAAGGACACTTGTGGTCCTCCAAATCATATTAATTGATAAACCTAGAAAAAAGCAATAGGGCAAACTTTGAATAATGTACCGATAAAATCAAAGGGCAACAGAGGTTCCCCCATGTATGGTCTGAAAGTAAACAAAATACAAAAATATGGAAACATATTTCCCCTAAAGAGAAAAGTAACAAGTACTGGTGTTCTTGACTTGAAGAAGTTTCAATGAGTTAATTGTTTGTTGTTGCAGTAAAGCATCTCGTCATTTATTTACCATTATCTCCTATGATGAGCATAACTGCCTAGAAACAAGATTCTGAAATTAATAACTGAAGTATTCACACGTTCGGACAGTTTTTTTTCTTTTTTTTTTTTTTGCTTATAAAAAAATTGATGAGATGAGACAATGAAGGTCTAGGTTCAGTTAACTCAATTTCCTATTCATTTGGCTAGCAAATTATCTTACAAACCACGGTGGCATCTCTACATCATCACCAAAGAATGTGAAGTATACAATATTTTTCTTGGGCTTGTTTGGATTGAGGGTAGAGGAGGGGAAAGAGGGGGAGGGGAAGGGAAAATTATTTTTCTCCCTGTTTGGATTGAGTTTTAAAGGGGGGAATTGAGGGGAAGGGAATGGAGGTTTACCCTCCATTCCCCTTCATTCTTTTACTTTTTTTCAACCCCAATTTGGGGTGTAAAGGAGGGGAAAACAAATTTAGACAGCTAAATTTTTTTAAATTACGAAAATACCTTTATTTTCCCTCTCTTTCCCCTCCCCCTTCCCTTTACTAATATGTATCCAAACGGGTTAACATTTTTTCCCCATTACCTTTCCTCTCCTCCCTTTCCCTTCCCTCTCTTTTCCCTCCTCTACCCTCAAACCAAACAAGCCGTTAATGAAGAAACTTCAAAAGCCAACAAAGATAAGGCTTGAAAACCTTGTCCAACTAACATCTCAGTTACTTTACATACAATGAGTGATATATTATTATGCCTTTTGGGAAGAAAAATTAAAGTGACTCTAGCCAACCAAAACTCCCATCTAGAAGTTATCTTGCCGCAGCCTACAATATAATGATGCATTGCCTATTTTATATGAATATATTGCATCAGTAACCCATATTATAGTATAAACAAATTAGACGCATGAAGTTGGACACCAATATACTTGGCAAATCCATAACGCTGATATTTCCTTTGTCACTTTATAACAATGAAAGACTATAGTCCTTGAACTAAGATTGGTTGGCACAGATGGTTAGCGGGTTTGTGTTCCGGGTTGAGGGACAAGGGAGCTAGTAGCCCCAAGTTCGAGCCCGGAGTTGCCAATTTGACCAGGGTTTAGCATTACCGTGCGCGCCCGAACGCCGGATTAGTCGGGTAAAAAAAGACTATAGTCCTTGGTATTTATCCTCCCCTTCCTCCCAAAAAAATGGGAAAAAAAACTGGCTACCGACAATGAAAATAGATGATACCTTTCATTGATGTCGACAGATAATGAAAGGTTAGAAAGCAAGCATCCAGATCCTTCAATGTTGGTCCTGTTGGTATCCGATAAATGGGGTACCTGAATAAAGTGCAAAATCAGAGAAAGCAGAACATGATTTCCCAAGAAATATTAGTTAAGATCTTAATCACTATTAACTTTACCATGCGACAGACATCCAACTCGACGGCAAAAGATCGCAACTTCTAAGAGTCCTGAGTGCAGGAAAGCGCCGAGCAAGATCTGAAATCTGGAAGGAACAAATTTAACTTAGAGTAAAAAATTATTCCATAACCTAAAAATTAAGTTTGTTTGTTGCAAAATTAAATGCATTTTATACCTTATCAGCCAAAGGCTCACGAATGAAAGGTGGATCATGTTCAAGGAACTCAAAAAGTAAACGACCGTGAGATTTTTCCAAATCACACTCATCGTTTGAAGATTCCTCCTCCTGGTGTAGAAGTTTATCTCCCAAAGATAATCTACCTATTCGTAGACCTGATGCGGTAGTACCATTATTTGAATTCCATGCCCGTGAATATGTAAGGCCTTTCTCATGTTCATAGTCACTACTTCCTTCGCTACTAGAATCTCTATAACAGCCACCATCACTTTCCTCACTAGATGACCTGATGTGTGCATCAAACCTCAGTTAATAACACGCATACCACTAATTTGTCATTAGATGCATAGTTACTATCAAGGTCAACTTGTTGCACAACAAACAAGTAGACATATCTAAGTTAAAAAGAACTAATGCAAAAATTCAGCACCTGAAAACAGAGGAATAAGTGTGAACATGATCCTTGGCTTTTAGAAGCATCAATATTGATAACAGAGAAACAAACTCAACCAATAGTTTGTCATAAACAAAATACCATGCAGATTGAAAAGACAAAGACGAGCCATGCATAAGTAATTAAGAAGCATTTAGTTCGACAATGACAATGTCAAGATCAAGCATAAGGCAAACTTCACACAAACAGACCCCAATACAGCATCATACATTCCAAGAAGAAGAAACATGCCACCAGCAGATATATCTGAAAGAAAATGACCATAATCTATTCTGCGTTAATTATGCCAATGGCGGAATTGAACCCACCAACCTAAACAGCGGAATAGAACATGCAAATATAGTTACAACTCAGTAAGCATATACATTGCTAGATTGCTATTGGAAGGCTGGAAATTAATATCCGGAAAAAATTCCGTACCTAACATTGGATGATGCCCTATTCGATTCACCATATAACTGGATGCCGGACAAGTAAGGCACGTAGTACTGGACAACGCTGTCGTTACGATTAAGCACGAGAGGAACGCCGGCGCCATATGCGCTCCACTCGCTGAACGACTCCCAGAGGTCCGCCAGGGAAAAATACGGCTGGATCTCATCGCAAGTTCTCCACCCCTTCATCTTCGTCTGCGAACCAAACTCAGGAATTAACCCCTGAACACGCAACCAAAGCAAGAAGACAATACAGGAAACAGGTGATAGCTTTCTACACCTTGGGGGTGCACTGCGCCCGAACCAACGGGGCGGTGGACTCCAAGAACCGATCCAAGTTATAAGAACGAGCGGCGGGCGCAGCCTCAATCCCCGCCCGGTTCTCCGGCTCGCAATAGTCCACGGCGGCGGCCGATGGCTTCGCCGGCAGAGGGGACGCGGGGGAAGCACCGGCCTCGGCGGTGCTCCGGGATCTCTGCGGCTGCTGGTAATGTCGGTTCTTATTGCTGTGGCTGTACGATTGGTGACTCCGGCGAGCCTTGACGGCGTTGTAAAATCGATCGTCGCCATGGCTGCGGCCTATTTGCAACATTTCGAACCACCACAAATTTTCCCACCCAAAAAAAAAATCCGCCAAAAACCAACAAAAAAAAAACCCAGAATCCGCAGATAAAGTCCTCAAATTTCAGGAATTAAACACTTAAATTTATCGATCGACCCAACGATCGGAGGAAAAAAATACAACGATTCCACAATCGGAATCCCAAAATGGAGACAAGTGATCGATTAGAGGAGGAGGAAAGCGAGGTCTCAAACTTGAGGCGCATATAAGGAAGACGGAGAAAGGAGAAAATAGACGGAGGGAGGAAAGGGGGATTAAAAGGGGATTAGAGACTTGGAAAGGGGATTAATTAAACAAATACGCGGCTAAGACAACTCCATTTAATTACCATTAACAAGGGCCTTGCTGCTAATTTACCAGCAACAGCCTGCCTGGATTTTTCTGGCGTAGGCGCCAGGAGGCGACGCGTGTCCGGAGACCGACACGTGTCCAGCGTTCGTCCGCTTGGCGACGGGCGGTCCCGGTCGCCACCCTGGAAACCGAGATTAGTTGAGGCTTAATTGCCTGATTATTAACGCGTTTAAAAGAACTCGAGGTGTAAAGTTAAAAAGTTAAAAAATGGGCCGTAACTTTTTCCCCACCAGGGAAAACGGAACGGGAAGCGTCGCCGGGGTAAGTTTTCCGAGTTTTAAAATGTTACATTACATTTACTTAAAAAAATCTAATGATAGTAATAATAATAAGTTAAATTGAAAAAATAGTCGTTTGGATGCAATGCAAGTTACCAAATCAAAATTGTACGCGAGAAAAAAGTTATCAAAAACATATTTTGGGTCTTTATAAAGATTCTTTGGGTCGAGAAACGTTTCAAAATTGATGAGTAGGCAATATAAAAAAAATAGAGTTATTTTCTTTTGTAAACTGTAAAATAATAATTTGTCTCTTCTTTTCTGAATAAAACGTTTATTCTTCTTACTTATCCATTTACACTTTGACGATTAATTATCATTTAAAAAGTAACTATCCATCAATAAATAAACATGTTTTTTTTTTGAAAAATACAATTAGACGAATAAAAAAGGAAATTATCAAAAAAGTTGATGAGTAGAAATAACTTTGATACTTCGTCGATGAGTGTTATTTTGAATTTAACAAATTAATTTTATTTTCTTTCAAGGAATTATCGCTTATATCTTCTAGAGCATTTACTCATATTGTATAAGTCTAAGAATAAAAAGAAAAAGAATTTGTTTGAATATAAATCAAATTTTTAATGTCCGAAAATGTTAAGGATGCTTTTTTTAAATAAGAAGACCATCCGAGAATCGATTGATATGTCTTAACGGTTATATATGGAATATTTTAATTTATATTTTGCATATATTATTATATATAAAATTGCTCAATTGAAATAAAAATGATATACAACTATTTTAATAAACTATATAGGCTATAAAATTATAGTAAAATATAAATGCATATTATAAAGTTTATAATAGAATATTACTTAATATTGTCATAAATACAAAAAAATATCGGACCTAAAAAATTGAGAACATATATAATTTCTTATTCAAAAAAATATACATAATCTAAAAAGAATTATATGTAAAAAAGCTATCTTACTCGCACAGTCGCACCACTTATCAAAAAAATAGTATATGTATATACATATATGATCAGTTACTTATGTTATCAACCGAATGTGATAAAGAAATCTTTTTAATAATAAAATCAATCTATAAAGTTCATATAGATTTCTCTTTAAATTTGAAATAGTTTTGTTATTATTTATTTATTTTACATAAGATAAATTGAAATATTATTCTTTTAAGAATATTCTAAAGAAAACAAGTGTTTTTCTCTTACATAGGAAATTAATATGCAAACGTGGATGGGAGAGAATGGGGTGGGGATAGAGGGAATCGTTATCTACTTATCTAAAGGTTTGTAGAGGCCACGAGAGATTTGGGGAATATATATGGTCCCATTCGTGTGTCCCAACGGCTTATAATAATTGAAAATTTCCGACCAAAGATTGCATGAAAGGGGGGGATGAACTATTAGATTTGGGTGTCCAAAGTGCAAGGGGACAGATGCATATGGACAAGAGTTATTATTATTATTATTATTATTATTATTATTATTATTATTATTATTATTATTATTATTATTATTATTAGAGGGATAGAAATGTGCAATTTTATAAATTTATTAATCTGATCCAACTCGATTGATTTTGTTTGAGTTGGATTGAGTTGGGTTGATGATAAATTAGTCATTGAATTTGATCCAATTCGATCTTCATTGGGTCAGATTGGATCGGATCAGGTCATCGATTTATTCTATTAAATATTTTCATATATTTGTAATTATTTTTTTATAATACTTAATATTAATTATATTTTAAAAAAGAAAGAAACATATATTTTCAATGATTTGTAATGACTTTAAAGCATATTTTTTTAATATATTTTAATTTTAATGTAATATAAAAATTTTATTAAGAATAAATTACTTAAAATTTAATAAGATATATATAAAAGTTCGGGTCAACGGGTTTGGTCGGATTGATCGGGTTTGAAAAATTAAAATTTGTACCCGACCTGTTGGTGATCGAATCATGATCGAGTTGATTGGGGTTCGACCGGACCAATGATCAAATTCGACATAATTGAGATTAGATCGGTTCAAATAGTCGAGTTCATCCGATCCGATGAACACCTCTATATACGAGTGATGCATGCACAAATATTGTATTCATATTATTATAAAAATTAATGTTGAATTATCAATTATTACTGGATTTTTAATGTATACAATTTTTTGAAATTCGAAAAGATGAGTCTCGAAGTTTTTTAATTAAAAAAATATAAAAAAGAATGTAATTCAATTTGTAAGTTTTGATGGTTTAATTTGTTGTTTGTATATGCATTCACCGTCCACTGTTTTTTTTCCCAAACATACATTGCTCGTTAATCCATTTGCATATGTAAAATTAAATTAGGAAAAGTCCAGCTTAGAACATTTTAGTCTTCGATAATTTCTACTGATGTTGTAAGCATAATTTACGAGGTTATTAAAGAGGGGAAAATAATGCTTCATTTATGTTCATCTTAGATAGACTTTTTAAAACTTGAAAACATATGTCATCAATGACAGGTAATTCTCCCGTGCAAGAGCAAGAGGTGGTTGATAGGGGACATCATTTACATGTGATGGTACTAAATTATGTAATTGTTCTCTTTTATTCTTCAAGTTTGACAACTCATTCATTTGTGATCCTCATAGTTGTCACTTGTCACTCAAATGTAATATCATTTTTTTCATGATAAATTTGAATTTAATTGTTTAATGCACATTATCCTATCAAAAGAATAATTGATAAAATAAAAGACAAAAGTGTTTTGAAAATAACCCTAAAAACAATTCAAGAGTGTCAATAAATTAAATCCATTGACTTAAAGATCTTGTATTGTTAAATGGACAGCCACAAACTAATTAAAACTCAATTTGTGTCGGGTTCAAGAATCCAATTTTTAAAAAATACTCTAAAGGAAGCCAACAATGTTGAGGTTTAATACTATGATAACAAAAACTAATGTAGAGGTAACACGACACGACAATTAAAATTAAAATATGTCATTTGAATTCTGATCGTGTGTGAAAAATAACAGAACATATTGATATATTAAATGATGCTAGTGGCTGTTAGTTGAGATATTTTCTACAATTTGTAGAATAATATATATTGCCTGTCATATGGGATTATAAATTAATGCAACAATGCTTTGTGTGCATTATGCACCCTTCCCGGTAATTTATATATAACTAAAAGTTACGTATCTCTTTATTTTGGAAAATTTTCTTCTATTTCATCTAGAAATTTTATAATTTTTTTGAATTTAAAAATTATTATAACTCTAATAAATTTTTTAATATCAATTATTTATTTAAACTTTTTAAGGAACTAATCAAGAGGTACATATATAGATTATTCTTAAGGTAGCCTTTGTCAACTGGAACATGAATTTCTCTAAATTCTCAATGAATAATCAATTCAATAGATAATTATAATTATTTTTGGATCAACTAAAAAATATTAACTTTCAAACCGTATGAAAATTAAAAAATATTTTTTTAGATAAATAGATTAATTATAAAAAAATGTTTAATATAAAATTTATTTTTAGTAATTTTGAAAGATAATATAAAATTAATTTATGTATAATACAATAAAATATTTTGTTAAAGTTAAACTAAAAATAAATTTAAGTTATATTATTGAGTTAGTATAAAATTAAAAAAATTAACAATGTTAATAATTTAAATAAAAAAATGTAACTTAAAATATAAATTAAAAGGAAATAAATAAGAAAAGAAAGTATGAGAGAGAATAAAAGAAAAAAATAAATTTTGAAAAATAAAAAAGAATTCGTCATGTCAACAAAAAAAAATATAAAATGAAGACAAGTGAGATGGAAGGGTCATCAAGAATCCGTGGTGGTTCCACCCTAAATCCTGTCAAGCACCTTGTCATTTGGCAGAAAATGCTAGAATAGATCATGGTTCAGTGTTGATTTATTTTAAAATACTTTTGAAATGAATAATTTTTTTTAAAAAATCTTAACATTCCTTTTTCTAATCAGAAAATTAGTTTTTTATTGATCAATCATTTTATAGTCATCAAACGTTAAAAAAATGATGAAATTATTTTCCTCAAAAATACTTTTATCAAAAACAAACAAAACCTCAGTGCCCTATTTATCACCACAGTCGACTCTCACTTTCAGAGTAGAAATAGTTAAAACAATTTTCTGTGTTACTACAAGCAAGCGATCTTTGCTTTGATGCTTACACATGATTGGTGATTACAAACGATTTGCAGCATATTAATGCTGCTGGATATATACAAGCTTATTGCAATTACATAATGTGATCTCTGCTTCTTTTAGTGTTAAGATGAAGAACTGAGAACAAATAACAAAGGAGGAGAAAGATAGGAAGGCTTTGGTGGATACTCTATATCATCCATCTTACCTTCAAGCATCTCTATAACTCTTCTAATTGATGGTCGATTTGCAGGTACTGTCTGTATGCACCATAATCCAACCAATATCAATTTTTTCGCAATTTCCGAATTTTCGCCTGCGATCGAAGCTTGCAAATCTCCATCCTGTTCAATCTGCTTATATATCCAGTAAGGAAAGTATGTCTCACTTGAATTATCATCACCTGCATTTGGATTCTTTGTAGTCCCAGTCATTTCTAACACCATCATTCCATAACTATAAACATCAGATTTGGTGGAGACTGCTCCAAAGTTTCTGCAAAAGACCTCCGGAGCAATGTAACCTGCGGTTCCTCTGGCGTCCATCATTGAGATGATGCTGTCTTTTGGAGAGCTGAGTTTGGCCAATCCAAAATCAGAAATTTTAGGACAGAACTCGTCGTCCAGCAGGATGTTGTGCGGCTTGATATCAAAGTGGACGATGCGAGTGTTGCATCCTCGATGCAAGTACTCGAGCCCTCGAGCGATGCCGACGGCAATGTCGTGCAGTCTCTTCCAGCCAATGCTCATCCTCTGTTCTTCCGAGCAAATGAACTTGTCCAGAGACCCATTGGACATGAACTCATACACCAGAGCTCTTTTCTGGCCCTGTGTGCAGAAGCCAAGTAGTCTTACGACGTTAACATGGGAAGTCCTACCAATGCTGGCAACTTCTGAAGAGTTTTGAAGGGTCTGAATTCGATTGGGGCTCCCGTTCAGTGGCCATTTCCGCTCGTCCTCGAGCTCTATAAATAGGCGCTTTTCTGCTCCACTGACGTCCGCCCTTCACGCGCCGTTGCCACGTCTTCCGCGGCCTCCCATCACGCTCGCGTCGTCCCGCGAGTTCCGGGAGCGTGGAGCACGTCTTCCGGCTCCACTCCAACGAGCAAGAGTTGCTCGTTCAAAGATGACCACAAGATCATATATTAACATCTCCCACTTGACCTT
>LTAE01011967.1:0-12301 GCA_001647135.1 Pontederia paniculata | reverse complement strand
TGGTGAATATACCATTGCCTTCCCCATATCTTGAATTCCTATATTTACTTACCTCATTTATACTCTTCTTTTTATAATTACTTAGTTTCTGTTTTGAACATTTAAATAAACATTCAGTAAATTATTTCTCTCAATTCACCTTAGAATTAATTAAGACAAAACAACAATCCTCGTGGGTTCGACATCCTTCTCATCTTCTATATTACTTGTGCGCGATCAGTATACTTGCTGGCTTTCTTTTGCACTGCTGGATTTTACGCATCATGCTACGACCAGAAATGACTTGCTATGGCTACAAAAAGATCTTGCTACGAGTTGCCCGTAATGAGCTCAGGCTCACTACGGGTAGCCCGTAATGAGACACTAAGGATGTCATTCTTCCTTAATTTCATTCAATTTCATATCGAATTGCCTAGTTTTACCCATATAATTCAATTTCACAAAAAGAAGTTCATACCTAAGATAATCCCTATGTTTTAATGTTTATAACATGCTTAATTGAACATGAAAAATATCTCATTTTGGTGCAAATTGACTAGATTACAACCTAGGGTTCATATACACAACCTAGGATTCATATACATAATATAAGGTTCATAGTTCATCCCAGTCATATCATTAGGGTTTGATAATATGGAAGAATCATCACATTGCTCAATTGAACATTGGAAAAAAGAACTCATAATCATCATCATATTATTCATAGCATCATAATTTTATAAAAGAAAATAACATGGTAACATAAGAACACACACATCATTCATCCATCAATTTACATATCATTCACTTCATTTCTAATATATAATAATAGGGTGACCTTATAATCCCCAAATCCAGAGTTTTGAGATAAGAAATGAGTGATTGGATCTCCTTTACATATATTGACTAATTTTTTCCTCCTTTTCTAACATCTTCTTTCTTCTTGTTGCCTATTCCTTCTTCCTTTCCCCCTTAATGTGTCTTTCTCTTGCCCTTGAGCTCCTAATCCCTTTCTAGATCCAACTTGCCAATGGTGGCTGATCAAAAGTGAGGTTATTTATATTAAGACAAAAGTGGGGTCATAAGCTTCATTAGGTTAAAAAATTCCATCTTATTGGCCATGGTTGCTACTCAATTAAATTGGGGGTTTACAAAACATCTGCAAGTAATACTAAAAGGTTGAACTAAATTTTTATTTCACGTTATTTTGTTTTTATTGTTATACACTAAATCATAAAGATTTCTTGTAATTCAATGAAAAATATAGAAAACATAAATTATGCATCAAGAATATATAACCTTTTGATGTTAATCCTAATATTTAGAAGGCTACACCATTAATTTAAATCGAGATAAAGAGGGTAAAGACTTAAATATCTTGAATAGTAAATGCTGAAATATAATTTTGTTTTATTTTCTTATACACCAAATCATATAAATGAACATATAAAAGAAGACAAATTGCAAACCATGCATATCACTTCATATCTTTATCAGTATTAATCCTAAAAATCAATGGTCACGATATTGAGTTTTGATAAAAAAAAAAACATGCATAAAAATTATATTAACAATAACATATGTGATATAAACTTTAAAACTGAAATAAAATGGTCGAAAAATACTATTATCAATATTTAATGCATCTATTGTGAAATTCGAATCTTAACTATTTATTAACAGCAGTAATTCTTGTTATTACTATATTCCATTAGCAAGTTTTTATCCGATATTCAAGATAATTGTCTTAACTATATAATATAATAATATAATTATGAAATTCGAACATGAGCACCAAGTTTCCTTTTTATCACTTTATTCTCTCTCCTACAACCCCCGGCGCATCTTAGCGATCTCCCCCGTTTCCCCGGCGCATGTTAACGGAGCTCCGGCTCCCCTAAAGAGCCCATACAGCTCTTTCTCTCTCCTCTCTCTCTCTCTCTCTCTCTCTCTCTCTCTCTCTCGTCTCTTCTCTTCTCTTCTCGTCATCTTGATCGGAACCCTAACTCTCTAGAAAAATCTGAGGATCCACCTGAAATGTCGAAGGCTTGGGGTGGCGCCGGCGCCTGGGCGCTCGACGCCGAGCGCGCTGAGGAGGAGGATCGCGAGCGGGCGGCGAACGAGGCATCTGCTGATGAACCTCCGACGAATTCCCACCTCGCCGGTCGGCCCGACCAGAGCTACCCCAGCCTCAGGGAGTCCGCCGCCGCAAAGCCCAAGAAGAAGAAGGGCGTCACCGTCTCCCTGTCCCAGTTCCAAGCGCCCACCTTCTCCGCTAGCGCCGGCATCGGCCGGCGGGAGCCAGCTCTCGAGTCGAAGGGCCTCACGCACGATGAGATGATCCGCCTCCCCACCGGTCCCCGGGAGCGGTCTCAGGAGGAGCTCGACCATGGCCGCCTCGGTGGTGGCTTCCGATCCTACGGTGTCAGCGCTGGCGGCGGTCCCCGCGGAGGGTTCCCCAGCCGTGATGGCGAGGATTCTTGGGGCGGTGCCAGAAGGGGATTCGGTGGCGGATTCGACGATGAGCAACAAAGGGGGCCTCCATCTAGGGCTTCAGATTTCGATCAGCCGTCGAGGGCGGATGAGGTCGATGATTGGGGTGCTGGAAAGAAGAAGCTTGCGCCGCCGGCTATGGATTCGGGTCGGCACGATCGGTACAGCTCACTTGGTAGTGGCAGCTCGTCAAGAGCCGACGAAGAGGACAATTGGTCGACTCGTAAGAAAGTGATGCCACCAGCGAGGTACCCCAGCTTGGGATCAGGCTACGGGGATTCTCGGCCCCCATCTGATTCCGACCGGTGGTCTCACCGAGGATCCACCGCGGGTGAAGCTGAGAGACGGAAGCTCAGTTTGGATTCACTGAAAACTGACAGCGATCCTGCAAGGCCACGGCCGAGCCCGTTTGGTGCAGCCCGGCCGAGAGAAGAGGTGCTGGCCGAGAAAGGAGTGGATTGGAAGAAGATGGACACTGAGATTGAGGTTAAGAAAACTAGTCGACCCACAAGCTCTCATTCTAGTAGGCCCTCCAGTGCACAGTCAAGTAGACCTGAAACCCCAGGGTCACAGCTAGGGGCAGGAGCAGGAGAAGTGGCTGCTAAACCTAAACCAAGGGTGAATCCTTTTGGCAATGCCAAACCCCGAGAAGTTGTATTGCAGGAGAAAGGGATGGACTGGAGGAAACTTGATCTGGAGTTAGAACATCGCAGCATCGACAGGTCTGAATTATTTGCCAATCTGCATGCAAATCTTTCTCTAACCAATAATGAGTTATCATGAGTTTAGTTGTTATGCAATGCACTTAGGGTGCATATTTAAGTAAAATAAGTTGTTAGATATGCTCACCTTAACTGATTTACAAGCAAGTCGCACCAATTCTATTGACATTGGTAGCATGATGACATCAGTAAGTTCTAAATGATACGTATGTTTAATGCTTAGATTTTGGTTTTCTGAATTTACATACTGGTAAGTAGTAATATACTAATGTGTATATTCCTCTGAAAAGTTGGGGGCTTGATGCCCCTGTAGATTTGATATTTGTTGTTGAATTTGAAGTTCCGAGATTAGATTTTATGAATATATTGATCATTTTGCTCGACATCTCATCTTGACAAAAATAACAATTTAGCAATTTAATTCTGTCGTTGATCAAGTTTATCTACCTGGATATGACCTTTTGTTCTCAGAATTAATATATTCAGTTGTATTATTCATATATTCCCAAGATATGAGATACCTGATAAAGAAATGGAATGGTAAGAGGGCGTCTATGAATGATATTTTTCAGATTATTCTGTCGTCAGTCATCTATACCACCACATATGTTGTCGCATATTTTGTGCTCTGGTCCTGACATAATAAAAGATTATTTTCTTCTCTTATTTTGAGTAAGTTTGTCCTGCCATTCTTATTATTTGATTGTAATAAGCCTAATCTTATCTTTTTAACATATCTGCTCCTATAGTCATTTTCTGTTCCCAACAAACATTTCGTTTACATTTATGAAATTCAGAATCATGCTCTCTGTTCTGTTTTAAAAGAATTTGTTTTTACCATAAAAAAGTAAAAGAAATTCTGCTTGTAACATGCATTTTCCTCTGGTTTTGTTTGTAGGCCTGAGACAGATGAAGAAAGAAGGCTGAAAGAGGAGATTAGTCAACTGAAAGCACAGGCTGATGATTCTGTCAACGTGAATGGCAGTTTTGAAAAATTATCATCCGACGAGTTTGCGAGGCTTAAAGAAGACATAGCTAACAGGGAGCAGGAGTTGGAACTTTTGACACAACAATTGGATGACAAAATTAAGTTCGGCCAGAAAGTTACTTTCAATGTTAGGCCTGGTTCTTCAGCTGGTAGGAGTGATACGTCTTCGACAAGGCCATCATCGCAATCTGGAATATCCGAGGAGTCTAGAAACATTGAGATCATAGATAGACCTCGATCCCGTTCCGGGGCAGATGCATGGAGCTCATCCATGCATGAGAGGCGAGGATTTCATGGGGGCAGGGAAAGAAGTTTTTTTGACAGCAAAAACATGGACAGGCATGTTCACTACATCTTGCACTATCTAGCCTATTGTCAATTCATCTCTTATTTTCTTATCACATAAGTCCCATGTTGCTAGCTCTGGTTTTCTTTAAATTCGTTTTTTAATTGATTAGGTATGCTTAACAGGAAGATAGCCTTTTCTTCCTTTTAATTGATTAGGCAAGCATCTTGAAAGCGAATCCATGAATATGATATCTCTCTAATGTGATATATGGAATATATAATAAAGGTGCAGTGTTGGAGTATTTGTATTGAGCGTTCATGTCATATAGGCCCGAGTAAGCAAAGGCGGCCAACTCGTGATATTGTACCAATTCCAGTTTTGAACTCATTTTTTTTTTTAGTTTCTCATGATTATTTCCTTCTAAAAAAGCATTTTTTTCTAATTCTAAGTTGACACAAATGGTTAGGGACTATAGTTCATGTAACATAATATAGAGTAACCTCCATTAATGCAGAACCAAGCTGAATTGTTAGAATGGAAAGTGCTATATGGTTGGATATGTTTTAGTTTTGTTGATCAAGATTTCTTGTTGAGTAAAATGATCAAGAATTTTTTATTATCAAGCTTAGAAAACAGAGGAAAACTTTTCTTAAAAACATTTCCCGAACCAGAAAGGTATTATTCCTTGTTTTTGTCTGCAAAACATCATTTTCAAATGCAGGGTATGTTAGGTATAAGTTCTTCTAGGTCTGAGGACCCAATGTCTGAATTTGTCACCATATCTTCTTGACATGTTATGTGTTTCACTTGATTTACTTCAAATGGTAATACACCCATCAATCTTTGTGTCTCTGTTGCATAGGTAGATTTCATGATAGCTTCTTTTACAATAGTAATGTAGGAGAAATGGGTCTTCCTTGTTTTTGAGATGTTAGCTAACCCAGTGTACTAATGTTATTATCATCTTTCAGGCCAAGGTCCAGAGAACGGTGGTGAATTTTGATGGTGGGAATTCATTGGGTTTCTTGTCACCAAGAGGCACAATAACGACTTCTTCTTTTCGGCATGTTTCTTCCTCATACATTTTTGTTTGCAACAGGAGTGGCGATGAGACATGCTTACATGACTGTATAAAAAGACGACTTAGTTGACTATATGCAACTGTGAGTTCAGAAAATTTTCCTTGTCAAGTCAAGCAACCTTTCTTTGTTTCTTGGACTGTTGTTCATACTCTAAGTTATGTTTTTCTTTTGGATTTCCTTTTTCCTTTTTTATGTTTTGTTTTCATCCTTTATGACAGTTCCATTTGCTAATTGTTGTACCTTGGTATCATTTGCTGAGCAATGGTCAAGTCTCTATGTTGTGGGCAGATTCCTCTCCAAGTCCCCTGTTGGTGTAAAATTGAGAAGCACATTTACGTAACAATCTTTTGTTGTTATTACTCACTAGCATCTATCTGAAAGCGTATTACGAGTGTTATGATTCTGTTCCCATTTTTCACGGAGCAAAAAGAGTCTCTAAATCAGCTCAAGGTAAACGGTTGGTGTCATAGGGCTTGTTTGGCTAAGCTTATAAGTAGGTTAAAACTACTTATAAGTAATTTTTAGAATATCTCCATGTTTGGTAACTAAAAATATTTACTTATAAGTTGTTAGATAATTACTTATAAGTTGAAAAAAATCCTGCTTATTTTTAAAGTTGTTGACTTATTAATTTTAACCAACTATATTACTCTTTTATCCATATCTTTTAATATTGTTATCATATAACTTTAAGGATATATTAGTCAATATTTATTTTAACAAACATTATAACTACTTATTGATATTATCAGCACTTTTATCCAAACATGTAACTACTTATATTTTAAAATAAGTATCAGCACTTAAATTGCTTATCAACATTAGTGCTTATCAGGTATTTTTTATCAGCTAAGCCAAACAGGCCCATAGTTTTCTCGTCTTGGAGAGAGAGTGGCATTGGAGGGGAAAACCTTTTCCGTGAGGGTGATGTTTGAACCGGAAAGGGTTATTATTTAAGGGAGGGCAAAAATCTCTTATTTGGATAACAATTTCTTTTTTTAAAAGAAAGATAAAGTTAACCTATTTTTTTCTTCTTATGACTTTACCTTGTATAATGTAATAGTTTGGTGTAGAGTGAGTTGTTTTTGAAGTTTTCTTTAGAGTTATTTTTATAAATCTTTGTCGAACTACCATAAAAATTTAGATTTATTTTTTTTCGATTGGACAATTTAGTCCAATTATTTAGTATTAAATTTATTTAAATTATTTTAATGTATCAAATTATTAGTTTACTCTTCTAATTAAAAAAATATTCTCTTCTCTCTTTCACTTCTTTTTTCTTTCACTATCCTCTCTCATAGTTCTCTTCTCTCTTTTCTTACGCCCACTCACCTCTCTCTCTCATTCGTACTTCTCTTTTCTCTCTTCTTTCTCCCTCGCTTCTCTCTCTCGCATGTTCTCGCCTTCACACGTAGGCGAGAATGTGAGAGAAAGAACCGAGAGCGAAAGAGAAGTAATTTTTTAATTATAAGGATAAAATAATAATTTAATAGTTTAAAAATAATTTAAATAAATTTAATACCAGATGATTGAAATAAATTTTTCTATTGAAAAAAATTAGATCTATTTTTGCTTGACTTTATATATCAGCATTAGATCTGAATTTTTATAATAATTCGTAAAAATAACTTTTTGAGAAGTGAAGATTTTTTTTTATTTTATCTTGCCATACTCTTTTCCCCTTAAACCCAAATGTGTTTTAATGTAATTCTATGAAAAGTAACATAAAACAAATACAAAGAAAAGCGAATTTGTTGGTGTGAAAATATTATGCAGTAAGCCAAGCTCCAAATTTCGTTTCTTCCTCTTCTACTCAGTCACTTTTCTCCATTCACCATATTATCAACTCAAGCACAAAACCTTTTTCTTATTTTTTTTTTATTTTAGCTGGCTGTCTTTCAAACTCCCAACGAAAGCCGACAAGTTTGTTCAGGCCTTCAGGGAGTTTCGTGATGTGGACCAATCCAATTATCTGGCAGAAAAAAGGAGAGCCAAGGTTCCGTCTTCTTTGTATTCCAAATTGTATATGTTTTGTAAAAACTTTAACCTGATCATAAATTTGATTCAACATGATAAAAGATTATTGGATTGTATTGGACCATATTTTTTCGACCTTAGATCTCCATATCACGACAGAAATAAATTGAGCCAGAATTGGAGTTAGAATTGGATTTGGGTTTGGGATGAAGTAAGCAACTCCTTCTTAACTCAAGAGAATTTCAAATTTCGAGTTTCTTTTTTACGTGAATTTTTTTTTGTTGAAAATCTAATATCAACTTCAGATACATATTAATCAGCAAAAAAAAAAAATTCTCTAATACCAAAGTACATTGACGACAAAAGAGGAGAGTTGGAAAAATCTGTTTGGTCCGTGATCTACCGAAATGAATAAAAGCCAATGTGGTTATTCCGTCGGACTGTCTCTTTTTTTCCCAGCGAAAAGAAAAAATGTTGCAAACAAATCGCCTTTTGTTTTCGTAAATCTAATGCTTGTGAGTGGATCTTAGGATAAGAAGTAAGAAAAGAATTACACAATTAGATACCTACACACACGATTGACATAAAGGGATTGTAGCAATTAACAAGGCTTCCTATATATGAATTAATATTT
This sequence comes from Pontederia paniculata, assembly GCA_001647135.1. Taxonomy (NCBI): domain Eukaryota; kingdom Viridiplantae; phylum Streptophyta; class Magnoliopsida; order Commelinales; family Pontederiaceae; genus Pontederia; species Pontederia paniculata. Next base: position 4,137 of record LTAE01011967.1, on the reverse strand, counting down.
TAAGCTAATAAAAAAACATCAAATTTGAGTAAAAAAAATTCAATGAAAAAAATAAAAAAAGATTATGAAGCAATTATAAAGTTTTTATTATTAATTTTAAAACAAATTGTAATATTTTATAAAATAATAATCAAATGAGAATAAATAACTAAATATTTTCTTAAAAAATATTGAATAACTAGTTAGAATGATATATTATTATGATTCTATGTGATTATGAAATCTTCATATTTTTTTCAATTTAGTTCTATTCTTTATTCTTTATTTTTCAACAGGAATATTTTCATTTTTTTTTAAAATATTTTTCTTTGTGTAATAGAAAAGATCAATTTCTATATTCTCTATCATTTCCAACAATGCTCCACGTTCTATTTTTTTTTTCTTTTTCACCAAGACAACAAAATTGTCTACTACATCACCACAAAGGGCAACTACCTAATTTAGTTAGGTTTAATTTTACTTAACATCCTATTGGGCTCTATCATGGGCTGCCCACTTCATTCCAACATAGATTAACTACTATTGCTAAGGTTTTCGTTTGTAAAATAGAATATGAAATTCTCCTAATTCCAATAAATAATTTGATTTGCCTGATTGATTTTAATTATATTTATATAAATAAAAATATAATAATTATAGATATGTTCTAATGTGTGTTTGAATAAAAAGCGAGAGTCAGAAATATAAAATATACTTTTAATAAAGATAAGACAATTTATTTTAAAAAATATATAGTAAGTAATATTAAATTAATTTCATGATTTAATAATTTCATAAAAAAATATCATTTAAAATTATTTAAAAATAATTAATAATGAATATAAAATTAGTCTCATGGATTAATATTTTCACAAAACTATTTTATAAAAACTTTGATTAACCTTATTAATAAATAATATAAAATTAATCTCAAAAATTAATATTTTAATAATAATTATATTTTCATAACAATTTTTCAGAAAAAATACTAGTAAATCATTTTATTATAAATCAAATGCAAGGTAATAGTTCTTTTCTTAAAAAAATTAAATACTATAAAATTATTCTCATGAATAATACATAAAATAATTTATGAAACTTACTTTAATATCACATGTAAATTAATAAAATATTATCATACAAATAACTAAAAGATACCTGCTAAAAAGTATAATATGATAGTTAATAATCTCATAATCATATTATTAAGTTAGCATAAAATTTAAACTTTTTATGTAACACTAAAAGTTGAGTAAAGAAAAGAAAAGAAAAGAGAGAAAAAAGGTTGGCAGAAAAATTTGTTGCATTGTGAGACCATCATTAAATGTTGTTGTTGTAGTAAGGTTTTTTTATTTCTGCTTACAATAGAAACTAAACGTTGTAGCATGGGTCACATGACCCCAGATTTTAGCTTTGGATTCTAGCTCTGGTTCTGTCAAACGTAACGTCAAATCGTTTGGTAGAACCGAGTGGAATCTGACAAGATTTTAGTTGCCAAACGAGGTCAAGGGACTTCAACAATAAAAATATCACCTTGTCATTTAATAGATAGTCCAGAGATTCGTCGTGATAATTGTATTATGTAACATTAGTTTATGGTTTGACAAACTAATTTTATGGCATTGATTTATGAATTGACAAAAGTCAATTAAGTTTTAAATAGATCATGTGTACTTCTTCCAATAATTTTAATTTTATGTTAATAAGCCTAAGGAGGAAGAATGTAATGCCCTCAAATGTTGCTACGAATATTTATTCGAATAACCATTGGAGGCAGTGACAGACCTAGATAAAGCCCAAGGGGGCCATGGCCCCTCCCAACTTTTCAGTTTTTTTGCGCATATACTAACGGGAACAGTAATGAAGGCTCCCTTTCGTGCTTCAAGGTGTTTAATATTAGTATTAATTAAGTCAATTAATACTAATTAGGCCAAATGTTAAGACATATCAATTTATAAATAGATAAGGCATATAATAGTACTAATGCTACAATTAACTATGCTCAAAGTTTTATATGTATAACACTAATTATAATTCATTCAATAATTATTACTATTAATTATTAGAATCTTAATCCCTCCTTTATATCTCAAATAATATAAGAATTGAGCTAAATCATTGTTCGGATTAGTGCTCTAGTTGTTAGCAACAAAGTATGTAGATTAATTTAATATGATATAATCCATACTTACTATATATTTCTTCTTTATTTTCTATTCGTTATAAAACTTAAACTGTTTATTATTTATTTCAAAATATAAATAGTTTTTTATTTTATTATGCAATTGAATCTATTGACAAATTAAAAACATAAAAAAATATTAAAATAATAAATATATTATTTTCAATTTTATATACGTTGGCCCCCTCTAATATTGAATCCCGGTTCCGTCCCAGCTTGGAGAGTTATTCATGCTTAACTTGACTCGATTTTTGTCATTTTTGTCTTTTATGTTGTAACGGTGACCAGCCGTGATCACTGATCACGACCGTGATGGCCACAAGGAGACCGTGATCCCTGAGATCACGGCCGTGACGGACGGACCGTGATCAGAGAGATCGCGGTCGTGACGCTCAAGAATCCTCACGACGTAGGAGCACGCGGACGACCGCTGATTGCGCGATACATATCAACACGATACGTAACATTAATGCACGTGATTCGTGCGTTAATGTGGCGTCGTCTGGAAGAGGAAAGTAGCGAGCACGTCCATCACACGCGAGCGCGCCACGAGCGCGCGTTACGGCCGCGGATGAGGGGGGCGGAGTGCTCCGGGCATGCGGCCATATAAGGGGCACGACGCGTGCTAGGAGCCCCCAATCCGAGTTTGGGAATCCCCATCTCCCTCTCACAATCGTTCATTGGTATTAGAGCACGGCGACCGGCGAACCTGCTTCTTCGTTGTGCCTTCCGGTCGACGATGCCACTCACGTACTTTCCGCAGTCCTGGACTACTCGCAACGCCTTCCTGCTTCGCTACGGCCCTGCTGTACGCATCAACGCGACCCAATCGCGCCTGCATCGACGGATTGCTCCTTCCCCTGGTAACCACCACCGGCGACGACGAGCGTGATAGGCGACTCCGCGAGCAAAATTGACGATCCAGAGGTCGTCGCACACATCCACCAACGCCTTCCGCATCATCGGCCTCGCCAAACGATCGTCGAATCACTTCCGTCGACGATCCTCTCGTTGTCGCTCGGTGAACGGTACGCGCGATCACGATGGAGAAGATGAACAGTGTTCTTCTCACATGTTCAATATGTTCCGTCGATTCGTTTTCTTCCCATGAGATCTAGTTCGTTAATCGCACTTTTATATCCTGGCCGTTAGATTAAGATCTGATCAAATTCTATCTGATAATAGTTAGATCTGATATCAATCATAGGATTTATCTGATTAGATCTGGACTGTTATAACTCTCTTTAGATCTAAACCGTTGATATTACATGTTTTAACTTGAACCGTTGGATCGAAACTGTAGAAACTAATACATCAGATCAGATCTACACCATTGGATATGTTTTTATTTTTATGCTAAAATCCTAGCCGTTTATTTTAAATTGATTTATAATTAATATATTTTGTGATTAATATTAAATCAATCTTCGCAAAATATTTTCAGTTTGATTACTATAACTTTCAGAAAATAAATTTAATTTTATTTTCGAATAAGTTAATTAGAAAATAAATTTAATATTTATTTTTGAATTTATTTTCGAATAAATTTAATTTATTTATTATTGAATTTATTTTCGGATTAAATTAATTTTAGAAAATAATTTTCGTTTATTTACTAATAAATTTATATTCAGATAAGTTAATTGAGAAAATAAATTTAATATTTAATATTTAAATTTATTTCAAATAAATTTAGTTTATTTATTATTGAATTTATTTTCGGATTAAAGTAATTTTAGAAAATAAATTTCGTTTACTTACTAAAAAATTTAGTTTATTTACTGATAAATTTATTTTCAGATAAGTTAATTTAGAAAATAAATTTAATATTATATTTAAATTTATTTTAATAAATTTAGTTTATTTATTATTGAATTTATTTTCGGATTAAATTAATTAGAAAATAAATTTCGTTTATTTACTAATAAATTTATTTTTGGATAAGTTAATTTAGAAAATAAATTTAATATTTATAT
>LTAE01011966.1:0-14516 GCA_001647135.1 Pontederia paniculata | reverse complement strand
CAAACATTCAATAGAGGAGATTAGGTCAGCAATAAATTTGTGAATCAAAATTGAAGCTGGAAATTTATCAATGTGCGCATATATTTTGGTACAAAATTCTACATAACAGCTATACAAATAATTTGGGAAAGTGGGGTAATAAACATGAGAGAATGTACATTTAAACCTAAAATGAGCAGAAAATGAGAGTGTTTAAGCACGAATTCATCTATATAAAAACTACTTATCAGCAGTCGACCAAAGATACAGAGAGAACGATCGAAGTAAAAGGCTTAACAGGAGAGGACGTCCAATGAAAAATAATGGGCGACCGACGATATCACACATACGACAAAAGGATTGAGAACGGGTGGTCCAAGGAAAAGTGGATGCCCAGTGAAAAGACTTAGTCGAAGAAGGCTCTTGGCTGAGCAGAGGAGAGGTCGTCCGATATTGAAGAGAGGATGACCGAAGATATGAGGTTGAATGCAATGGACGTCCAAAGGACTTAGAGTGGAGACAACGGATGACCAGAATATTGCCAAGGCTGGAGTGGATGTCCGAAGGCTCTTGTGTTGAAGCAGCGGATGACCAAAGCAGATGACAGATAGGAGATCGGTCGATCGAAGACGAAGGGCGTCTGCCCGATGGACATCAGGCAAAGACAAAGGGTGTCCGGGTTCTTGGTGAGAAGACAAGCGGACGTCCAAGAGTTTGTTAGAGCTGATGGAGGTTGGAGATCGGAGGACCGCAGGATTGGCGGACGACCGATGAGGTGTTAGAGGTCTTTCAAAGAATAAAGCAGCGGTTGATCAGGGTTCTGACAGAAATAGGAATGAACGTCCAAGGAATCTAGCGAGTTGTCAGTGAACGTCCGGAGTTTGTCAGAGGAAGCTTTGGCGGACGTCTGAGGATCTCATTGAGAAGTGAACGAACGACCAAAGTACTGACAGAGGAAGGAGCGGACGTCCGAGGATCTCAGTGTGGAATGAGCGGATGCCTGAAGTATCCACAAGGAAGAGCAGTGGACGCTCGAAGGATTTAGGGAGAATCAGCGAATGACCACAGGTGTGCCAGAGGATGTGGCACAGGTCAAGTCGGTCGACCGAAGGTGCAACGGGCGACCGAAGGATCTTAACAAGTCTTCAACTCCAGAAGTGGTGCGTTCGGATGATTGAGGAGTAATCAGCGGGCGAGCAGCGCAGTTGAAGAAGAAGGATGTGCACAAGGTCAAGATCGGTCGTCCACAGGTGGTGGCGGACGACCAAAGAAGCTTGACAGGCGTCTTCAACTCCATGAGTGGACGTCTGGTTGGNCTTGACAGATGGCTTCACTCGAGAGTGGACGTCCGAGGTGATTGAGGTGCAATCAGCAGACGACCAGAGATGAATGGAAGCTGGAGGAGGTCAAGATCGGTCGACCGAAGATGAAGCGCGAGCGACGAAGTGGAATCAGCGGGCAACCAGAGTTCAATTGAAGAAGGGTACTCACGTCAAGATCGGGCGACCAAAGGATCGGCGGACAACCGAATGATCTTGACTGAGAAAGAAAGGCTTCAACACTTGAAGCTGCGGACGCTCGAGGGTGAGCGGTGGATGACCGAAGCACCAAACAACAGTTCAAGTGGAGACTTCACCAGAGCAGTGGTCGACCTAGGCAGGAGCAGCGGGCGATCGAGGAGTAGGTGAAGGTACTGTACTTGCATTAACGACTAGTTTTCTGAGTGAGAGAATTAGGTCCCTAGTGCAGAGTATATATTGTAATCCCAAAAGTCTTGGAAAGTAATTTTGGCAAAATATTCAGTGAGAGCATTGAGCGAGAGAAAGCCTTAGTTCCCCTTCTGCGATTCGAGTGAAGAATCGAGGACAGAAGGGATTGTCAGTTCGTGAGCGAACTGTAAGAGATTGTCTTTTTGTCCTCGAGAAAGAAAGGAGAAGTTATAAGGGAGTCTTCGCCCTTGAAGAAGGAGTTTAGTGATCTCCGGAGATCTCGAGTTCAAGAAGACTGGAGCGGGGACGTAGACCAGGAATTCGGTCGAATCTCGTCAATAAATTTTGTGTTTGTGTGCTTATTTGTTTTCTCTGCTCTTTCTCTCTACTTACTTATATTTGCATTTGCATACTTCCGCTAATATAACTCACCTATCATAACAAGAGTAGAGAAAGTTTTAATACACCAATTCATCCCCCCTCTTGGTGTCATCTTGATCCTATAATGTTTACGTGGATGTTTCAATTAACAAGAAGAAAGGAAAATCAGCTACTGAAGGTCATAGGACTATACATAGAACACTTTAAAGTTGAGGAATGATTTATATAAAAAAATAGTTAAGAGACATCATAAATACAAAGTATATAGTTGGGAGATGGCATATAAAATTTACTTCGCTCATAATGGTATGAATAATAATTATTTTATTTTTTTTAAATACATAAGTATTAGAAGAATGTTAAAAATAAATTAGAAGAACGGAATATTTTAGGAGGATCAAGGTGCTAACTGGATATGGTGATAACTACTTCAGCAGATTCCTCATCCCAAAATTCATTGGTTCATTCAAGAGACTTTCTTTTGTTCTTTCAATAGATTCATGCACCTTGATCAGGCGAAGAGTTCCTCTTAGAATAAAAATTATATAGTTGATGGGCCAAATTAGATTAAGTCCTATTTAAATAAAAAAGTTATGTATACCCTTTATTATATATTTTTTATTTATAATATTTAACAAATATAATATTATTATATACTTATCTGATTTTTAACTTGAGACACTCTTAATAAATATAATATTATTATATATTTATTTGTCTTTTCATCTTTGACTCTTTCGTAACTTTTTTTTCTCATTCTTTCTTCATCTATCTTTTCTTCATTTTCTATCTCTAGTATTTTTCCCTACTAAAATATTGTCTTTCACTTTCATGATATTTTTATCTTTTCATTCTCTTAAAAGAATAATAAGAGATAAATATAGAAGAATGAGAAAATAATAATATTATTATTATGTTAATATGAGCATTGTTCAAAATGACAATATCTTAAGATGCTAAAGTAGAAATGATTATAAAAATAATAATTTATCTCAAATTGAATAAGAAAATAATTAATTTGAAAGAAAATTATAATGGCATTCAATAAATCTAAAAGATTATGATAACAAAATTAGCACAGGAAAAAATAAATGCGAATAGATATATAAATTAAAGAGACATGATTATAAAATAATTATAAAATAAAATTAAAAAGATAAATCAATAAATGAACTCAGTCAAATATTCCTCTATCATATATCAAAATAATATAAAGAAGAAAACTATTTAAAATGAATTAGGCAAAACTATAAAAGTTATTTAAAAGAGTAATTTTATTGCCCTTTTATTATGTCTACAGTTGTTACAACTTTTGCACATTTATTTTCCGATTTGGTCAACGAAATCAATTAATTGATTAGTCATTTAGTATACGGTATACCCTGCACAAATATTTTAAAATTTAAGCTATGTTTTTTTTCTTTTAAATGCTTTTCAAAATTTGACAAAAAAACCACGATAATTAAAAGATATTATTTAACCAAAAACTTGGTCACGACTCTATTTCAAATTAAACTAAGAATAAAGATATATGTATATTGAACATTGTAGCATACAACTAAGCATACAAAATAAATTATCCTCTGAAAAAAAGAATCATGCACATCCCTCATACTAAAACAAATTTAGAACGAAAAGCATCCAATTAACGGATCCAAATTTCTTTTCCATTGTTCTTATGAATAAACCTACTAATTGATTTCACTTCAGAGAATTAAGTGATTACTCTATGTTATCAAAAAGCTAATTGGTATTTTTTCCCTATTTCTTTGTTTCGTGAAATACGAGCTCAATCGTAAAAAAATATAGTTACACGAGAAAAATATTCTATAAGAAACATTAAATCGATAATTATGTACTATCATTATTAACACGGACAGTTTCAGAGAGTCAAATGGGGAAAATAAAAGTTGTATGCAGCTTTTGATTTTGTTGATCTAAGAATTTATTCACATACAAAAAATAATTATCCAAACAAACACCTTATTTTTCTTCTTCCGTTACAACTTATATATATGGCCATATGGGTCTAATAAAAAAAGGTAAAAATAAATTAGAAAATATGAGTGAACAAAATATTTTAAATTATATATTTATCATATATTTCAAAATTATTACTTAAGTAGATAACATCGTATTATTTATCTTATCAATCATATAATATTAATTATATAATAAATTTATAACTTATAATAAACTCTTTAAAAAATATCTTATATTCATAATAAATTTAATATTTTATGATAAATAAAATAAATAATATAATATTACTTAATTAAGTAGACAACAAGTCTATTTTTATTTCTTTAATTATCTATTGTATTTTCTTTATTAGACACGATAACTAAAAAAATGAATACATAATTCTTTTCGTCGACGAGTTGAAGGTGCATTTTCCGCTATTGCCCCTCTGATACATGTGTGCGTGTTAGGGGACATTTCTAAAACCGACGACGACGAGGGCCTTCTTGCATGTTACATAAAACGAGAACGAGCAGTGTTGCCCACAAACTGTTCGATCCGATCTCCAAAAGAAAGAAGAACAAAAGGCGGAAAAAAAAGAAAGAACAAAAGCGATTCAAGTCTCAACAAAGGCCGATCGAGAAGATAATAAAAAACCAGAGAAATGACGTCCTTTGCGAATCTGGAGGACTCCCCGATGTTTAGAAAGCAGGTAATCTTTTCTTTCAGAAATCGAGGGTGCAACAAAATTAATAACAGAAAGCAATGTAAAAGATCAAAATTTAGATCTTTTGTAGTATGATTTGTCTCTTTTCTATGTGTAAGATTCCTCTATGTGTCGGCTTCGGTAGGAAAGTAATGATATATGACATATGTTAGTTTGTTTCCGTTGGATCCTCTGTTTGTCAATTCGTAGAGGACTCTATCATTTTTTTTTTATTTCTGTGTGTCTGTGTGTGGGGTGGGTGGGGGGTGCGGCGTGGAATCATTTAGTGAATGCAACATGATAGTTTCAAGATTAGCAAAATGGCAAGTTTTAAATTTATTCTTATCAGGTGTTTCTTATTTATATAAAAATTTGTCTTTCGATTTAAGTGATGAATTGGGATTTATCTGGAGGCATTAGTTTGATTCCGACTTCAAAGTTTCGTCCTAAACTGTGACATGTACCATTATTTTAGGAGATGGGCTTGATTGGGGAATAAAGTAAGTTTCTTGTGGGATTTGAGCAAACAAAGGGGTTTGTTTCTCGTAGTTTTCTTTGTCTTCAGAGAAACCCAAGTAGTTTCATGGAATTCATGAATAAGGAATACAGACGTTTAGCTTGAAAATGTTTAGACAGAGTTTCATAATACTCAATATTATTTTCTGAAATATGTTGTTAATTATTGTAGTCTTAGCTAGATGTATCATCAATAGGCAGCACCTTTTATCTGTATCATGAAATATAAGGCATGGAGTTTCCCCGAACTTGGAGGTCCCATGGTGTCCTTGATCCATTCCATGGCTCTGAGGAAAGTGCAAGGAGATGCTATAGTTTGTCCAGTAAAGTTTGTCTAATGCATCCTAGTTCAATCCATTTCGATGAGCCTAGGAATAATGATTTAGACTCACATTATAACCATTAGAAATATAACATTTTACACATTGATAGTCTTGCCCACATATTTAGGTTGCATAAGTAGATTCAGCAGTTCCTCTTATCTACATGTTTATTTTATTGTTCTGTTGGCAAGTAGGAATTTGTGCCTATATATGATATTTGGAAACAAAATAGACCCTCATATCTTGTCTCCATTGGGTTTGTTGCAAAGCAATCAATTAAATACCTAGATGATTGCCGCATTTCATTGAAAACATAAGCCAATAATTCCAATATTCAAGGCCAATATCGGTCCAGTGCAAGGACGTGGGTAGAGTCGAGTAAAATGAAAATAAATATGTATGTGCTTGCTAATTTGTGCTTATATGCATATTTATGCCTATGATTATCTCATGATGCTTACTTTGATGGAATGGTGATGATATATGCTAGGATTAGCATAGGTGATGTAGCTCGCTACATGAAATTTGCATATGCTCTTGTGATTATAGGGAATACATGGGGAGTTCTCCACTTTCAAATTTGTAATGTCATCAGCTTTGGAAGTACTATTCTTTTTACGAAAATTGTAAATTTTGAGACATGTTTCTTGGGTGACAATTATGTGGTCAATGAAATGACTTAATTTGTGGAAGCCATGACATCTGTTTTGTTATGTCACTTTTTCCTTTCCCATTCTTCTGTTGAAACATGAAAGGCAAAATGTTTACCCTCGAAGTACAAACCTGCTGCTTCTTGTTTTGTTTGTCCACCAAAAAGATGTTTCCATGTTTTCATTAAGTTCTTAGGCATTTGTAATACTGAAGTGTAACCTTATTTGGTCGACTTGAAGATTCATTTGTTGGAGCAAACAGCTGATGAATTAAAAGATCGCTGCCAAAAGTTGCAAAAGGGATGTAAGCGATATATGTGAGTATTCAGGTCTTTATTTTTTAGATCATGTCTTTATCCTGTTTCATTTGCATAATGTTCTATAACTCATCAAGAGCTTGCCATCTATATTAGATGTTTTTTGTTTCAATAGTCACTAGTCTGATAAGCTATTGGTAATGAGAACTTGTAGCCTTATCTGCATCCATATGGTTAGAATTCATAGAAATGTTCTCAATTGTTGCTAGCTGCATCACAGAAATTTTAAATAGTATTCAATAGTTGCTAGCTGCGTCACAGAAATTTTAAATAGTATCTCAGTAGAGCTGCAGTTCTTAATGTTCAAGGAAGATTGCAACATTAACCTATCCATGTAATGATGTCTTGATACTTCGTTTCCATGAACACGGTTTTTATTTTGGATCTGTATCTTATAACATAGTTTATACTTTACAGAACATATATAGGTGAAAGCTATGATGGAGACCTTTCCTTTGCAGACTCGTTAGAAGCATTTGGGGCTGGTCAAGATGACCTTGTTAGTGTGGCAATAGGAGGTTTTTTTTCCTATTATGCTCCATTCTATTTTGTGGTTCTAATTTGTACTGGTACATTTAATTTTGTTTTCTACTTGGCATGAACATGTTTTCCTCTACATTCATACAGTGAACATACTTTTCAAGTTTAAGGGATCACTTTTGCATATTTGGTTGGCATATGAAGCATAGGATAATGAACAGTCAAAGGAGAAGTGTTATTCTTACAACTTAATGTACAAAAGAAAATAAAATTTACATTGAGATGCAACTTAAAGTTTCCATATTGATACTTTAAGTTTTGGATACATCCTTGTATTATGGTAGATATTTTTTTTGTGATTGATTGGGTAGTGAACTAAACGTTCATAGAGAGAGAGAGAGAGAGAGAGAGAGAGAGAGAGAGAGATAAATGTTCCTTATTAATGAATATAGATACATCATATTTGAAGCCAAATTTTATTTTCACATTAAAAAGAGAAATGATCCCATCTATTCAATTACATAGTTTTTAGAAGCTATTTCATTGTCTGCAATGACAAATGGTCAAGTCTAGTCCATATTAGACAATCATCAAATGTTATGTCGACAAGGGTGCTTTTGGATAACAACTTGGTTTTTTTGGTAGCCAAACATTAATATAATCTTGATAGCAATCAACGAAAAATGAAGGTATTCCTCATTTTCTTGATTGACCATGAACAAGTTATCATTTTTTTCCTTTCGAGAAAGACCAAGTTATCAATTGTTTATTAAGAAAACAATGTATCTTTTTTTGGGTTAAAAGGTCATCCATGTGTATATATATGGATTATGGAGTAAAAAAGATGTGCATGTATGAGTAAAAGGAAAGTTATAGAGACGAGGGACAAAAAATCACAAAATCTCGCGCCACTTGACAAAAACTAAATATGATGTACAATATTCTTGATGTAACATCTGTCTCCTCTAATGATAATATTGTTGCTCTGAGTCCAAAGGGACCAAAGGCTGCAAGCAGTACATGTGGGGGGCAATTTGTGAGTGACCCCTCCCCTCTTGGCAAATGGATGACTGGCATAAAGTAAGTCGGAAGGGATGAAAGCACCAATCTTGAAAGGACTAGACAATGACTTGATGATAGTATCCTCGAACTCCAACACTGGGCCTAGTCTCTTGTAGCTCAGTCACTATCATCACTTTCTAGAGTCATCTTAACTATCTTATAGATATAGCTCCAAATAGGTGATCGAGAAGGACCCAATGGGTGAGCAAAGATCAGTTGCACAAGCAATTTGGATGAAAGTGGACTGGCATGGTTGATCACCAATTCAAAGATTGCATCAAATAGCTCAACCAAGGTAGCCACACTCCTTGCCTACGTCGATGATCTCTCAATGAAGGTGGTGTATCAGCATACTGGAGCAAGAGGATATAAGTGTCCCACTACGGTCAAAGAGCGAAGCCAAAGAAGATATCAGCATGGCATGCTATGTAGGTGCATCGGGCCGACACATCAATGCCTAGACAAAGAGCATAGCGACGATGGTACTACCCTGTCAAATTCCCTGCTAAGGTTGGACTCAACCACTTGTAGATCTCCTGTTGTCTAGGATCGAGAATCTTGATAGACAGTGAAATGCCTAAGGAAAAACCAAGTGAGAAAGTCATAAGCTTTCGAGAAATTGACCTTTCATAAAATCTCGTGCTTGCTAGACCACCTACAGGCAACTGCTATCTGGCGATTGTAAAGCTATCCATGATGGACTGACTGGTGATGAAATCACTCTTTTTCCTCAAAAAAAAAAAAAAGAAAAGAGTTTGAATTTATATATGCAGACTCTTTTTTCCTCAAAAAAATAGATGCAGTCTCTTCACTTTGTCAATTTGAAAATTTATATGCCTGCAAGAATATGAATTTAACAACTCTTCTTATTTTATTTTTTGTACTGACATCACTACAACAGAAATGATGATTGTGTTTTTGTCCTCACAAATCAATTTTACACTACGTTGACTGCATAGTGCATACATACTTTGACTTCTGATTTGGTTTCTTAGGAACATGTGATCTGATTTTATTTTCCTCTTTTATATGTCATATTTGATGAAGCAGTTCTTGTTTTCTTTTTCCAGGACCTGTAATGTCAAAGTTCACTGCTGCCTTTAGGGAACTTGGTTCTTACAAAGAACTGGTGCGGTCTCAGGTTTGTTCTTAGGTGCTGGATATTCTTTCAAAGTTCACTCTCTACCTATTTTATCCTTGGAATATTCTTTTATGCAATAAAAATGGTACTTTTATAGTAGTTAGCACTTTTCTCGGGAACAGTAGATAGAGGTGGATGCCTCTTCATCATTATTCTTAACATCTTGCCAATTTTTGTACAGTGACCTCCAAAGCTTTCATGCCTTATAGTACAACTTTGTCTAACATTATAATTTTTAAGAGTAATTACAAATATTTGAGGCTGACGAGTTTTTTCTCTTTTACTGGACTCTGTGGCTTCTTGTTATGTAAACTCTTGCATCCTGTGACTTGGTTAAATGGGAGAGCAGTGTCCAATTGTTAGGGTAGGAGAAAAAGAAAAAAAAAGAAAAGAATTGTGTGGTGTGAAGGGAGAAAGAGAGAGAGGAAAGAAGATAATTTTTTTTTTTGACCTTCTTATATTCACTTAGCTGAGATCATTCTTTTATGGTATAATAAAGAAGGGTAAAATTGATAATAAGGTGTGGCATTAAAATTTTGGGAGTAATTTTTTAATAAGGCCACCCTTGTTCTTTCTGTTGGACATTTCTTCCACGTCTCGCTGTTCACCACAATATTGACTTGGTTGGTAAATATCAGCTTTCCTGAATATACTCTTGGATGTGTTTAGAGGATAGTTCTTTATAATATAATTACATAACATCATTCCACAAATTCATCTTTATTCTCCTCAATTTTTTATAGAACCAAATCCATGCTTTGTAATTTGTGTTCTGATTTCACCTGCGTTGACATATCCTGAAGTCCATTCTTTGCCCTTTTTGGTATGTATATGTTGGCGTGTACCTTTATCAAGACAACTGCTTTGGCCATTTACTGTTTTCACCTGTGTCTTGGTAAGTTTTTACTTCTTCTTTCTCCTGAAAAGCCATTCCGTGGATGAACAAATTGACAATGCACTTGTGAGTCTTGCTAAGTTTTTACATCTTTAATACAAATGGATGACTACCACAATTTTTGTAGTCATCCTTTCCTTTGTCAAAAAAAAAAAAGTTTTTACATCTTTCTTGCAAATTAGGTTTACTAGGATGCCAAATACTAAGGTAGATGCAAGAATATAGGTTCCTTCCTTTATGCTTTGATGTTGATTATCTTTGGATCAAAATTTCTGACAGAAGTCTTCAGCTCACATGAGCTTGGATAATATCTAGAAAATTATGGCCCTCAAATTGATCCTGCTTCCAAGGGAATTACTGAAATTTGACGTATTTCTTTGAAGGGGCCTTTTTTTTATCAGATGTATCTGAAGAGACTTTGAGGGGACTCACATTCACCAGTCTTAAGTGCTCATAATATTGCACGTTTATGGGTATCATATGTCTTATAATAGTAACAGATGACTATAAGTTTAGATAATGAAAGATAAATCTAATATAAGGATTTAAACTCAAATATAATTTTCAAGTTGCACTAAAAATATGAGTTTTAAGGTGGCTGTTCTTATAACAGTCTTTCTAATTTGATGTTACCTTATCATATTATTTTCTGGCTAGTAATTTTACTTTCTTGTCAAACAGGTTGAACATATGTTGAGTGACCGTCTAGTTCAATTTATCACTGTAGATCTACAAAATGTTAAGGTAGAAATATTTTTTCTTGATGAAAATGTTACATAATTATATTTGGTTGAATTGTTATAGCATGCCGTCGAGATGAAAAGGAAATTAATTGCATGGGTCTAACTAGGAAGGTCAGGAGAAAGATGTTGGGTATCTTGACATTTGGTCTTGTTGGCGAATTTTAGGATGTACAGTTACTACTCTAGGAACTGGGGCACAAAAGTAACAGACGTTGTGCTATTTTCATGCCATCAATTTGTATGTGATTAACAAAATAACCATCATTTCAGATAGACATATTCCACTAAACATAATATATAAATGTTATGGCTATAACCACATGCAAATATCTCTCTAAGACAAGCATGATCTTGTGTAAAGTGTATAGGCATAATTCGTACAACCTAACATGTTTCTTTGAGGAAGCAACATATCAGTTCTAATTTCATATCTGTCACCTATGTTCCAATTGATGTAGAAGATCACTGTCTTTGTGATACCTAAAACTTTTGTTTTTGTTCATCATGAAAAGGATTGTCGGCGACGGTTTGACAAAGCTACAGTAGTGTATGATCAGGTACTTCAAAGAATAATGCAACTGCTTTCATTTCTTTTTCCTTTTCCTTTAGATTGTCTTGTAGGTCTGCTATATCCTCAGTAACAATATTTATGATCAATTCCTGTCTTCTTGTCCACATGTATTCTTGGCATCTTGAGAATTTACTTTTTCTAATATACTGTATTCAACCAGTGCATTGATTTTAACTTGCCTTTTTCTGGTGTATATAATCCTTACCTTTGGCTGCTAATCGTTTCCTTTAGAAAGACCATATGTACCTTAATGAAACTTTTGATTGTATTCTAACATCCTTTCTGCTTAGTTACTTGTTTAATCTTCAAACATCTGTTTGAAATGAGAAAACGGAAACTTTTTTCATGTCTATTATCTGTATAATTTAAATAGACATACCCTAATTTGTTAAAGTTGCTTCTGTAAAATTTTAGCTATCATGTTGGAGAACTGATGTGCAATAATTGCACCTAGGCACGTGAAAAGTTCATGTCACTTAAAAAAGGCACTCGAGCAGATATAGTTAGTGAACTAGAAGAGGTACGTTTTCCTATAAGGTGTAGCATATTCTATTCATGATTGCAAGGGAGAGATCAGAGCATTATTGACTCCAACTTTTCAGGACCTGCATAACTCAAAATCAGCATTTGAAAAATGCCGATTTAATCTAGTATGTATATGAGCTTCAGTTATTTTCTGATGATTACAAATCCAATTTTTAGAGTTTCAAACTAGAGTTTTATGTGGTTTTCAAGGAATTCAGGTGAATGCTCTTGCAAATGTCGAAGCAAAGAAAAAGTTTGAATTCTTAGAATCTCTAAGTGCAGTAATGAATGCTCATATGAGATACTTCAAGCAGGTGGTCTTTTTTTTGCATTGAAATTCTTTTTGTTCTATATGTAACTTGAAATTTCAGGGATTTCACAAGTGTCTCCTTTTCAGGGATATGAGTTACTTAATCAGATGGAACCATATGTTAACCAGGTAGTTTTGCTAATAGCTTGCACACTTTTTTTTGACGAAAACCATACTAGTTTTTTTTGCTTGTTTCAGGTTTGGTCATTAACTAAGAATTTGAAATTTGTTCAGGTTCTGACTTATGCACAACAGACAAAAGAAATGTCATATGTTGAACAGGAGAAACTTGCCAAGAGAATCCAAGAATTCAGAACACAAAGTGAACTTGCAAATTTAAGGTCTACAAGCAATATGGATGCTGCAAGTAGTAGTGATGGCATACATTTTGTTGGGGTCAGTTCATACAAAAACATAGAAGCTTTGATGCAATCTACTGCAGATGGCGAGGTAATGATTGATGCATCTTGATATACTTATTGTCGAGGATGATTACAATTTCCCCCACCCTGCCACACCCCTGGAAATCGGCAAAAAAAGCAGTTTTTTTCTAATTACTCATCAACCCAAGTTTTTTCAATCTAATATCTGTCATGTAATAATCAAGGCTTTCGATATCTATTTATATTTTGTCCGTTATAACTTTGTGCTTAAGATGTTTCCTTGACACTTTCTTTAGTTATATTACTGGATGAGTTAGCTGATTCCATTCTACTTGTACTTTCTCTAAGCTAAGTCTTATGTATTTACCAATCTCATTCAGGTTCAGATAATTAAGCAAGGATACCTTCTTAAGCGATCATCAAACTTGAGAGGAGATTGGAAGAGGAGGTTTTTTGTGCTTGATAGTCATGGAACTTTGTACTACTACAGAAACAAATGGAATAAACAGACGGTATTTCAATGTCAATTTTCATGATGCATCATCTTCTTTGACATATGGAAAATCCTGAGTTGGATAATTTCAACATTCTTCTCTCGAATTTTGTTATTGTGGAGTATTCATCAGCATCAAATTATTGCATTTTATCATAAAATGCTCAAGTTGAAACTTTTAGAGAGCCTCTGTCAGCTGTTGCCTCTGCCACAGTAAATGATCCTCTTGAAATAAGTCTATTATTGAGTGTTTGTTCTGATTATAATGCTTGCAACCAGTGAAATTTCTACCACTGATGTTGCAGAATTATTCTCTAAACTTAGTATGCACTTTGCCGACTAAACCACCATCTTGTAAGAAATGTTCAACCTCCAGAATATGTGATTTTTTTTTGAACCAGAATGTGTGATTTGGAACACTAGATAACCTAAGTCAGGTCCAAATGTATTTTCTCTATTAGCATTATATTACCCTGATTGTGTTGTATCGTCAATCCAGTCAAACTATGGGGTGCATTGGTAAAATAAAATGGTCAAGAACTCCTCCCTACTTCCATCATTTCCTAGGCTAGTGAAAAGAGAAACATAATGTTTTTAAAGTAAAGTTTTACTATCTTGGTTTCTGATCTATCATTGATCTAAACAATAATTACATGTCTATTAAATTTCATTATGTGTCAGCTAGTTAATATTAAAACATAAAGCATTAAGAGAAACCTCAATATCTTGAAATACCCTGAATGATTAGTTAGCTGGTCATTCCAGAATCCATTTGGTCTTATCTTATACATAATTTAGGTCATTGGTTATCCATCAGTGGATTTGTGCTGCAGTAGCTATCTGAGACCTTTTGTTATGTAAAATTGTTTTGTTAAAAGAACTCAATTGACATGTACTTTAGTTGTGTACTGCAAGATCTAAAGTTCTGTTGTCACATATATATGTTCTTGGTCAGCATGGTATTGCATTGTGCCACTTTAGGCAGTATGTTATTCCAAGCTTCCCCAGCTAGGTCAAATTATGTAGCCATATGAGATCTGACTTTTGATATTATCTTGAAAGAGATCTCTGCGC
The DNA here is from genome assembly GCA_001647135.1 of Pontederia paniculata. Classification (NCBI taxonomy): domain Eukaryota; kingdom Viridiplantae; phylum Streptophyta; class Magnoliopsida; order Commelinales; family Pontederiaceae; genus Pontederia; species Pontederia paniculata. The sequence goes on along the minus strand of LTAE01011966.1, from coordinate 296 downwards.
CTGAAAATGACTTGTTTTTGAAAAAGTTTGATGGGAGCACGACTGAAAAAGGGAGGAAGATGAGAGTGGCCAAGGAGCAGGTGACCACCGGCAGGAGACCTTTTCCCGGTGGTACAAATGCTTCACGTCGGCAAGAGACTCCCTCTTATCGGCGCCAACACCAACCGTCATCAGATGACTCTCATCCGATGGCGCCATCCAGCAGTGAGGAAGATGACTTTGGAGAATGGCAAACTGCGAGACGACGGTACAACAACCGTCAACCAACTCTGGCGAGGAGAAAGATGCAGTGCTAC
>LTAE01011965.1:0-10607 GCA_001647135.1 Pontederia paniculata | reverse complement strand
GAGGCTAACTTTGGCTGGCCATTTGAATTCTGAGTGCAAAAACGAGAGCCTTAGTTCCCCTTTGAGAAGGGTTCGAGAGAGCTTGAGAGATTACATGTAAGAGGTTGTTCTCCTTGTCCTCAGTACAAGAAAGGAGATTTGTAGGGAGCCTTCGCCCTTGAAGAAGGACTTAGTGAACTCCGAAGATCTCGTGGAGAAGATCGGAGCGGGGACGTAGGTCAAGAGTTTGGCCGAACCTCGATAACAAATTGTGTTTGTTCTTGTGTTTGTTCTTCTTACTTTTCTCTCTCTATTTGTGTTTATGTTCATACTTGTTTGCTTCTGCTAACCATAACACATCTAGATTAAGTAAAGAAGGATAAAAGATTTTAATATACCAATTCACCCCCCTCCCCCTCTTGGTGCCATTCTAGATCCTACAGATTTAAAAGATTCCCTTTGAGAATAATTAATATCGAATATGGAATTTCAAGCCTAGATAGACTTATTGACACTGGGATAATTTCAATGACCTTCATGATTATTAAAGGCTCATAAGTGATTGTTATAATTGAACAACTTAATACAATAGTACAATAAGGAATGACAATGTGTCCTAAATGAAATAGAGTTGAGTAAGAATTTATGGAAGAAGAAGGAATTGAGCATTTTCTTATTTCAATGCAATTGAGGTTCTTGCAATTGAATAATAAAGGATTTGATAAAGAACGAAATAAAGGAGTACATATGCAAAAAAAGGTAAAGATGTGAAGTAATTTTTATTGTTTATTAATTTTCTTATATTATGTCACATACATGATTTTTCCTTTATTTTTTTTACATATTGAGCTTTATCGCTCATGAAAGAATTACCTCTTCCAATTTTAATTCTGTTGGCGATGAGCGCAAATGATAGGTGATTACACTAATGATACAAAGACTTGCACATGATAGGAGTCTAGTCATGTCATTTTAATTTTTTTATCAAGTTATGAAACTATTGTTAGTCATGTTTTTTCATTTTGAAATAATATAATAGAGTATTGGTTTTCCTAAACTTATTAAAAGAGTTTTATTATATTGTTTATGCATGATTTGTTCTTTATGTTGATGAGTCAATTGATCAAAGATTAAATCAAAGAAAGTTGTAGTGTCTTTAGATGATCATTTAGCTATGTGGTTGGATGGTCTTCGGTGTTACAATATGCTTGTGGAGAGCATGTTATTGGTCAAATACTTAATCCCCTCCGCAGATTTGGTGGATGCCAAAAAGAATCAAATGATTTCCAATCAAACCATGTGGTTTGGCTATTGAAACCACTATCTTATTTTATTCATTTTTTCAGTGTAAACTCATCGATATCCAAGCCAATTAAAGCCTAATTAATTTGCTTTTTGGACGAAAATAAAAAAAGTAAATTCCGACCATATTAGAACTGTAAAAATTAAACATGAAAGTACTAGCTCTCCTCTCAATATAATTGTAAGTTGAAATTTTTATGACTAACATATTTCAAAATCATGGTTGCTTAAACATTTGATATCCTCAAAGTTTGATCAAGTACAACAATGATAAGGATATCTTCTTCTCTCGTACTAACATGTAATTAAATTCTCCTGCAAACTTGACATTGATCAGAATATCTTCTTCCCTGACTCTTTGTTATGATTTATTTTCTTTTTCTAATCTTCAATGGGACACATAAATGGTTCCATGAATTGTAGCCATCCTTTATGGTTTTAGTTGTTTATTGGCAGCCTCAAAAAATAACTGGATTAATTAATTCATCATATATAACGCCATCAAATCCACACTCCGCCATCTGACTGAATAAAAATTTGGAGATGCTACCAACTTACATCATTGACTATACTTTGACCAATCCTCTGGTCAACACTAAGAATTGATCAATGCAAAAGTCAATATCATGACTTATGCCATTTGCAAGTCACCTTATCACGAACACCATCACATTGTCGTTACGCTATCACCATCTATTTGAACCTATTTGCCTACATAACTTGAATTCGTAGGGGAGATGAACCTCCCGTGAGTTTTGACACTCAGTATGTAAAAGATCATAAATAAGATATTCAATATGTAAAAGAAACATTAGTTGACAACAAGCTTTAACAATTAACAATATCTCAATAGGATCGTTCTTTACCTTTGGCCTTTAGTTTTATCTTTCAATATCCATATCCAATAGATGACAAGAATAACAATTTACACACTCTCTGATGATGTCCTTTTCTTTCAATATCAATATCTAATGGATGACATGAGTAGCAATATACACCTTCTCTGATGATGTCAATATTTTTTCTTTCAATATACTCAAGTCATCATCAATATATCATTCTCTATTTATCTTGCCTTATATGAAGCAATCGTTATCAATCAATGTGAGCCTTTATTAATGCAAGAAGATTCAGATTGTTCCCTCGGTCTAGCTAGGTCATGGGGTCTCTCTCTGACCAAGTCTCCATAACAATACAATAATTCCTGAAGGAACGTCAATAGTTCCCTGGAGAAGGAACACAATAGTCCCCGAAGGAACGCGATAACAATAGTCTCATAAGGGACGCAATAGTCGGGGGTCCTCATCTTCAAACATAAATTCAATCACAATTATTAACATACTTTATCCTATCATAATTTCAGCTAGATTAACGTTTAAAGACACCTAAACCTACACCGTTCAACAATTCATATTCAAACAATCAATACAATCAAATCATCATAACAATGGTAGACAAATAAATATTTTAACATTTTTCGATGGGACAACACGACCGGTGTCAACTGGTGACACGGTCCGTGTTGGGATGACACGACCCATTCGTCAAATGGCGTGGCCGTTTTAGGGTTAAAGTTCCTTCTCAACTAATCTATAGGAGGAACACGGCTTGCGTCAGACCCCGACACGGTCCGTGTCTTACCTTGCCCTAGTGCGATGGAAGGGAAATGATCGACGTCATAGTTGACGCGGTCTGAATTTGCAAGACGCGATTTGTGTTCAGTGGTACACAATCAGATCTGGTCGGCTTCTTAAGTTACTCTGGGAAACGGCCAGCGTCAGGGTGACGCGGCCCAAGTTTGCCGAACGCGGGCCGTGTTGTGGAATGACTTGGTCCGTGTCCGTGAAACTTGTCGTGATTAAACATGATCAATTTGGAGATGAGGAATTATCCAAAACTATACTAATCATTATTCCATAATTATCCTAATTACATATCAAAAGTCCTAAATATGATCACAATTACATACCTCAAATTTTCTACGATCCGCTCGCAAAAGATGAGACTCGAACTCGGATAAGCAAACACGACGCGGTCCATGTCCACATTGGACACGGCCCATTTCTTTAGGTCTTCACGGTCTTCGGTCGCGCGGTCTGTGTCCCTTCGTCAACGCAGTCTACTTTCTTCTTTTTCCATGCAACACGGCCCGCGTCCTCTATGGACATGGTCCGTGTTGGTCCTCCGTGAACCGCAGCATTGAGAGAGAGAAAGAGAGAGTGAGAACTTCTGATGCCTTGAATTTTAGAGAGAAACCATGAGGTGAGAGGAGTTGAGTGCTATTTATAGGGAAAGGAATTCATCCCTAGATGGAGTTTGAATCCAATTAAAACTCTGACTTGTATATAATTATAATTTTATAAGATAATCTTCCATATATTTAGAAGTCCTTTAAAAATAATTAAACATAGGATTAGGAATATTAATTTGATAAGAAAATATAATAATTTAACTTCAATTCGAACTCTTTTCCTAATCCTAACCAACTATATCTTTCCTTATCTTATCTATCTTTTCTTTATTTATTTTTATTTATTTTAATAATCTGAGGTGTTACATAATAAGATCCTTAAAAATAAATTTGTCCTCGAATTTTTGAGCATGTAATCTATTTTCCTCAAAATTTCACATTTATTTTCCATCTTCCGATATGATCCATCAATATCAATTCAATTCAATAATCTCTAAATCATGTCAATGTTCTCATATCATATATCTTAATCATCATAAGTCAATCTTTCAATCATGATCATGATCATAACCTCAAAAGAATATCCACTTAAATTCTCAAAAATTTATATCCCCAAATTTAACATCGAAAATCATATAGTCCAATTCCTATCTCATAATTTAATCATCCAAACTTATAAGATCCATATCTCTCTTTATTTACTCATATAAAAGATCACCTATAGATATATTCATCCTCAAGACATTATTCATTAGTACTATTTCTAAATAACCTCCTTAAGAATCATATTATATCATTCAATAGGACAATTTCATATCAATCTTAATCATGACTAAAACTCAGTATTCATCTTTTCCTAAAAAATCAATCCTAATTTAAATCCAAAAATTCTTCCAAACTTTTTTCTCATCAATCTGATCATCCAATAATTAAATTCAAGATAACCTCCTTAAGACTTGACATATATCCTTCTTGATGGCGCGGTGACTGTTCGTGATATTTGCACATGGACTCTATCTATTTGGAGACAGCTAAGAAGTGTCTCTCGTTAGGCTCTGATACCTTATTGTAACGCCCCCAAATTCACACCCCGCCACCTGGCAGAATACAGACTTGGAGACGCAACCAACTTACATCTTTGACTATACTTTGACCAATCCTCTGGTCAACACTACGAATCAATTAATGCGAAAGTCAATATTAGGACCTATGTCATGCGCAAGTCACCTCATCACGAACACCATCACGTTGTCGTTGCGTCATCATCATCTATTTGAACCTATTTGCCTACAGAATTTGAATTCATAGGGGAGATAAGCTTCCCGTGAGTTTGACACTCAGTATGTAAAAGATCATAAATAAGATAACCAATATGTAAAAAAAATATTAGTTGACAATATGCTTTAACAATTAACAATATCTCAATAGGATCGTTCTTTACCTTTGGCCTTTAGCTTTACCTTTCAATATCCATATCCAATAGATGGCAAGAATAGTAATTTACACCCTCTCTGATGATGTCCTTTTCTTTCAATATCAATATTCAATGGATGGCATGAGTAGCAATATACACCTTCTCTGGTGATGCCAATATCTCTCCTTTCAATATACTTAAGTCATCATCAATATATATTCTCTATTTATCTTGTCTTATATGAAGCAATCATTATCAATCAATGTGAGCCTTTATTAATGCAAGAAGATTTGGATTGTCCCCCCGGTGTCAATATGGCTAGCTAGGCCATGGGGTCTCTCTGACCAAGTCTCCATAACAATACAATAATTTTCGAAGGAACGTCAATAGTTCCCTGAAGAAGGAACACAATAATTTTTGAAGGAACGCAATAGTTCCCGAAGAAACACGATAACAATAGTCCCCTAAGAGACGCAATAGCCGGGGGTCCTCCTTTTCAAACATAAATTCAATCACAATCATTAACATATTTTATCCTATCATAATTTCAGCTAGATTAACGTTTAAAGACACCTAAACCTACATCGTTCAATAATTCATATTCAAACAATCAATACAATCAAATCATCATTAACAATGGTAGACAAATAAATATTTTAACATTTTTCGGTGGGACAACACGACCGGTGTCAACTGGTGACACGGTCCGTGTTGGGAAGATACGACCCGTTCGTCAAATGGCGCGGCCATTTTAGGGTTAAAGTTCCTTCTCAACTAATCTATTATTCATAGGAGGAGCACGACTCGCGTCAGACCCTGATACGGTCCATGTCTTACCTTGCCCTAGAGTGATGGGAGGGAGACGACCGACGTTATAGTTGACGCGGTCTGAATTTACAAGACACGATATGTTCAGTGGAACACGGTCAAATCTGGTCGGCTTCTTAAGTTACTCCGAAAAACGGCCAGCGTTAGGGTGACGCGGCCCACGTTTGCCGAACGCGAGCCGTGTTGTGGAATGGCTCAGTCCGTGTCTGTGAAACTCGTCGTGATTAAACATGATCAATTTGGAGATGAACAATTATCCAAAACTATACTAATCAATATTCCATCATTATCCTAATTATATATCGAAAGTTCTAAATATGATCACAATTACATACCTCGATTTTTCGACGATCCGCTCACGAAAGATGAGATTCGAACTCGGATGAGCAAACACGACGCGGTCCGTGTCCACATCAAACACGGCTCATTTCTTTAGGTCTTCACGGTGTTCCATCGCGCGATCTGTGTCCCTTCGTCAATGCGGTCTGCTTTCCTTTTTTTTCCCATGCAACACGACCCACGTCCTCTATGGACACGGTCCGTGTTGGTCCTCCGTGAACCGCAGCGTAGAGAGAGAGAAAAAGAGAGGGAGAGGTAGAGGGAGAGAGAGAGGAGGAGGAGGAAGAAGAGAGGGAGAACTTCTTATGCCTTGAATTTTAGAAAGAAACCATGAGATGAGAGGAGGAGTTGAGTCCTATTTATAGGAAAGAGAATTTATCCCTAGATGAAGTTTGAATTCAATTAAAACTCTGACTTTGTATATAATTATAATTTTATAAGATAATCTTTCATACATTTAGAAGTCTTTTAAAAGTAATTAAACAAAGGATTAGAAATATTAATTTGATAAGAAAATATAACAACATAACTTTCGAACTATTTTTCTAATCCTAACCAACTATATCTTTCTTTATCTTATCATATCTTTCCTTTATTTTATTTTTATTTATTTTAATAATCTGAGGTGTTACATCATAGTTTTGCAAACTTCTTGACAGTGTGTGCATACTCCTTCACGCTGTCGGTAGCTTGTGGGAAACATAGCAGAGTAACCCTCGAGGTTGACAGCAATTCTTTGCTCATTGAGGTTGAAGGCTCAACCTTCCGGATTTGCACCTCCCACACCTTTCAAATATCACACAATTTCTAGTTAGAATCAGAGGCATGACCAGGTACCAAGAAACAAACAACTAATTATTTGTCATAGAGTAGCAGGCTCCTCTGGGAATGAGCTTATATTATTTCACTGTAGAACACCTTTGTCAGTGACTAAAAATGCAATCTAAATCTTCTGATCAAAGTAACACTAATAATAATATGTTGAATAGTTGAAATGTGGTGCAGTATGCCACACTTGTAAAACTGTTGCTCTGCTTCCTGCATGGGTGGCTTTCTCACTGCTGGTTATCTGCTGAAATGAAAGCAAGAGAAACATGTGGGCATTGCAGTTCTTTTTTTCTCTGCTGAAGAAAACTTATATCTCAGCTCAGACTTCCCAAATATTTGGTGGACAAATGAAACATATGTAACCTATTTGATTGTGGAAAATAGCCTCAGATAACTTTGTTGAAGCTTGCATATCATTTGTTTTTCCTCCCCATGTTTCATACTACTCTTTGATCATTCTGATTTCGATATAGTTTTATGGGCTGTTTGCAATTCCAGTTGCTGCACTTGGCATAGTCTTGCATATTTAGTGGTCCTATACACACTTTACCATTCTTTTTTATGTGCTGTCTGTAGAAATCATACTTTGGCTACTCACGCTTCATGGTTCTGGTTACTGCTAGGGATATTTATCAGACTTATTCACACTTGGTTGATGTTTCATAAAGTAAACAAATAATTGTCCAATGATTCATAAATGTGTTATACATTACATTATCGCATAAAAAAAGTTGATAAAACAAAAGATAAAGAAAATTTATTATGCTTTATCTACAGTTTAACTCTCACATAATCTTGATCACAAATAAACATATTACATATATTAAATTATCGATAATATCATGTGATTTTAATATTTAGTACGTTCAAGTTAATATGCTTTTTTTATTTACATGCCTGAAAAGGAAACAAGTATTATGAAGGCTAAAGACAAAAAAAGAAGGACAACAAATAGATTATCAATGATGTATTACCAAAATTATTTTCTTTATAATGACTTTTTGTATGTCATCAAAATAATAAAAATGGATAGAAGAGGAAAAAATCAACAATAATAGGAACGAAAATAAATTCTTATGGTAAGGAAATGCTATAAAAAAATGAAAATTAAGAAACATTTTTTATATAAATTAATGAGTTATTGCACTAATTGAATGATTAAACGGTATTAAAATAGTATGGGAAGGATCAACATTGACCATGTTTTTAACATAAATTAATGGTTAATCTTTTAGAGTGAACTTCAACTGCTGGCTCTAATTGAATGAAAACTTTTGCATCTTAATTAGGGTTGGTCTGGTAATAATTCACTCAATTAAATCATGAGTTACTATATATATATATATATATATATATATATACAGGCCTTGCTTCTGCTTCCACCTCTTCGCCGAGAAGAGCGGGTCTGAGGTGGTTGATGGAAAGCTGGACTCCGGCGATTCGCCGGAACCCTGAGGCCGCGAAGGCTCCCAGGCCCGCTGTGGATTCCGCCACCAGCGCCGAGACGCCTCCGTTCAGGACGTCGAAAGACTGCTTCACGGGATCGTACACACATCCATCAAAAGAACTAAAACACGGAGCATGCAAACAAGAACTGTACACATCAAGCATGGCGTGAGAGGAGGAACGCACGCACCTGGCAGCAAGGTTTGACGACCTTAAGCCGGCCGGAGACCTTCTCCGGCGAGACGATACTGATCTCGAAGCCGATGGCGTGGAGGGCGCGGTCGAGGACGGCGGTCGGATGCGGCGGCGCAGCCGCCGGGGATGTGATCTTGGCGCTCTCCTCGACTCCTCCGCCCATGTTTGTTGTTTCGTGGTGTTCAGTTTGTTTTGTTATATATAATAAAATAACTAAAATAGCAATGCATGATTTGTGACGTTTGATGATATTTTCAAATTGAGCCAAGGACGAAGTCACATGCACAGCCCATCGAGAGGGATTAAAGAGATAAAATATAGAAGCGAGAAAGATAATAAATTTGTGGGATACATCATGATTATTGAATTTGAAATGTATAATTAAAAAAATAATTAATTTATTTAATATTATATTTTTTATTTATTTTTATTAATTATAAATTTTATATTTAACAATTCAAATAATAGGATAAATAGTGTATCCTACTTAAATAATTTATATCTTCATTAAATTTAATAAATTTTGATTCCATATTTAAATAGTGTATACATTTATTAAATTCTATAAATTTTGATTCGTCGCTCTATAAATTTCTTATAAGATGGTTCTGACACTCATCAAAAGATAATATTGTTGAGATTTAAGTAATTTTATATGCTACTATTATTTCACAATAGAAAATTATTGTTCGCTCTCATAGATTTTTGTCTTGCCTTGAAGGCTTTTTCAAGTAAATAATTTATACTTGTGGTCTAATTTAATTCTTTACATTATTATCATCATCTCGTTTAAATTTATGCATTACGGAAACAAGAATAATTTCACACATATATATTCAACCTTTTCTCAATAATGTATTAGAATTTGGTTATTAAATTGCATAAATGTAATGAAGGACAACATGCATCCAATCCGATGCTTGTTCTGATAGGACAAAATTATTAAATTTAAAAATTATGAATGAGAGATTATCTAATTGCATAAATCTTTATGATTCAATTCGAGGTAACGTTGCAAAATGCGGGGACATGAATGTCACAAAATGGAGGAGATTAAAGATCAATTGTCCAAATTCGACAATGGTCAATGATATCAAATTGCAAATATTGATGAACATGATCAACTTTGGAAAAATTAAAAGAAATGTACCAACACAATTCGTGTAAAACAAGGTGCTGCTAATGATAAAGTTTTTAACATAAAGTATAAAGATGACCATTCCATTATATATAGAAAATTTCAGTAGCTTTCAATAATTAATTAATAAGTTGTCCTTACTAAAGATCATGTTTGATGATAAAATTTTAGCATTACTATTACTAAGTTCATTATCTAATAGTTGAGAAATGCTTGTTGTCGCTGTACTGCTTCAGGAGAAAAAATATCTATATAAATTATCATGGATAGCTAGCCGATTCAATGAAAAGATGAGAAGCCAAGAGCAAAACCCGACAACCAAACAAAAATATTGATTATGGAAGATCGTGGGAGAAGCAAACATGGAAACTCTCACACCTATGTTCAATCGAGGTCTAGAGAAAAATCAAAGAATTGAAATAACTTACTTCTCCTTATAGTGGGAAGCCAAGACACTTCTAGAAAAACTGCAGAAAACTAAAGTGTGGTAAGTCACATGAAGGATCTAACACTATTGAAAAAGAAAATAAGGACAATGATGGAAATAGCATTATAGTGGCTACATCTAATGATTTGTACTTTTTTACTGAAGAATGTTGTGTCAATATTGTTAATTAAGACTCAATTTAGATTCTAGATATTGAAGCTTTGTTCTATGTTACCCCTCGTAGATGTTGAATCTAGGATCCCGAGAGTGTTTTGATGATCACAAATTTATAAGGGAACTTAGTCTGTACTGATGAACTTGTTGAGCTGATTTTTGTAACAGGATATTTTCAAGTTTAGAGTTGATAGGTCGACCAAAGGTAAAGGAATGGACGACCTGTGCACATGGAAGATATATCAAAAGAACTACATGTGTGCAGTGATCGTCCTAAGCATATGAAGTGGTCGACCAACATTAAAGGAGGAATACATATGGAGAGGAGCAAAAGGATGACCGGTCG
>LTAE01011964.1:0-10385 GCA_001647135.1 Pontederia paniculata | reverse complement strand
ATATATATATATATATATATATATATATATATATAACAATATAAATTACTTCTAAAAAGATCCAAGTGATAATCTTATTTCTACTTAGTTTTCATAGTTGCGCTTCTAAATTTTTCATAAATAAAATATAACATAATAAATAAATCGAATAATAATAACAAAATTAATAATAATAATTAGTCATCATAATAAATATTATATAAGTAGTATTTAAATAATATTATATTACTATTATCGTATTATGAATAAATTATAACACTAGTTATTAATTAAATTAACATTTTTATTAACTATTATTATTAATTATAAATATTATTTTATTTTGAAGAGTATTAATTACTTAATATATTAATTTGTGAGTCTATCATTTAGGTTGATAAATTTCTTTCAGTAATACAGAATTATTAACTTAATAATATTTATAAAAAAATATTTTGATAAAATAACATATATTATTGATTAATTATTTATATAAGTAAACATGATATTTTGAATTGTGATTTGAATTACTTATACATAGTAAATAGGTTAATGGAAATTACTAATAATTTAATAGATGATAATTTTTCTATTACATAATATAGATGAGTAGGTAATATTGAGAGATAATATAATAAATTTCTCCTTCAAATTTAGAAACTGTTTTTTACTTTCTTGTGTTCGGTTAGGAATCTTGATGAATTTTTAAAATCATTATATCTCATATTATATATCAAATTAAATATCTTTAAATTTCTCTTTGATGCATGAAAAATCAGTTTTCTTTCACATAACTTATTTAATCTTCACTCCATGAATAATTTTTATTGGGTTTTTAAAAAAAACCAAAACAAACTTCAAGACTATATGTTTCATTTAGGAGAAGAAGTTGAAAGAAATTTTATCGTAATATTTTGAGAAAATATTTTATTTTTCATTCTGCCATATCTCACAATATGTCATCATAGGTGGAAATATGTGTAATACTTGGTTTACGGGGTTTGACATTCAATTTATTTATTATAACAGTTATGCTTATTTTTAAAACTTAGTCTCACTAATAATGAAGAAAACTCGGCCTTATTTTATCTAAACAGATTTGATTTATTTAGTATTACTACTCATAAGGAAGAAGGCCCTTGTTTCTTAGATTCTTAACTTATTTTATTTAATTAATTATATTACTCTTTAATCTTTATTATTTTAAATATTATCAGCATATATTATATATATAATTCTTTTTCTTTCACATTTTTTATTTATATTATTTCCACTTTTCATTTCTTATAAAATATTTAGAAAATAAGAAAAAACCAAGAAACAAAAAAAGTCAATGTTAGGTTAAATTATTGATAGATTTTTATTCGACAATTAATATATTTAAGATAAACTTAAATAAAAATATTATAATATTTACGAAAATGTTATAATGAATTATTATTATTTTTCAAATTTGTATCTAATTCTTTATTTTTCTAAATAAATTTCGTTTGCTAGTGTTTATCATATATCGAATGCTCCACTCATTTTCACCCACACATCATAAGATGATGTGACGTTATTTTTTTATTAAATAACTAAATACGGAAAAAATGTAGAATGATTTATTCTATAAAATCAAATTTGCCGCCCGTGGTAGGGAAGCCCATCCCATTTTCTGAATCTAAGGCATCTTTCTATTAGATTCCGCCCAATCCCTCACCTCTATCACCTATTCCCCAATTCCCTAGAAAGAAGCGTCGAGACAGAAAAGGAAAAAAAACATAACCCAACAGGCTGCGAGGAAGAACCGAACCGAACCAAAGCCGAGAGGGCGGTCCGGTTTCCAGGCCGCCACCAAAACTCTCTTTCTAATTTCTTTGCAGTTTGCACCATAAATATCTCCGCACGCCCTTCTTTCTCTTCCCACCTTCCACATTTCTGTACCACCTTCGAGATCCTCCTCTCCACACCCTTTCGGATAAAAAAAAAGAAAATGTCGGATTCCTCCTCGACCGGCGTGGTGACGGTCTACGGCAACGGAGCGGCCGTCGTGACGGAGCCGCCGTCGTCCAAGAAGGCGACGACGGCCTACTCCGTCAAGGTCGGCCTGGCGCAGATGCTGCGGGGCGGGGTCATCATGGATGTCGTCAACGCCGAGCAGGCGCGCATAGCCGAGGAGGCCGGCGCCTGCGCCGTCATGGCTCTGGAGCGCGTCCCCGCCGACATCCGCGCCCAGGGCGGCGTCGCCCGCATGAGCGACCCTGGCCTCATCCGCGAGATCAAGCGCGCCGTCACCATCCCCGTCATGGCCAAGGCTCGCATCGGCCACTTCGTCGAGGCCCAGATACTGGAGGCCATTGGCGTAGACTACGTCGACGAGAGCGAGGTCCTGACCCCGGCCGACGAGGCCCACCACATCAACAAGCACAACTTCCGCGTTCCATTCGTCTGCGGCTGCCGCGACCTAGGCGAGGCCCTGCGTCGCATCCGCGAGGGCGCCGCCATGATCCGCACCAAGGGCGAGGCAGGCACCGGTAACATCGTCGAGGCCGTCCGCCACGTCCGCTCCGTCATGGGCGACATCCGCGCCCTCCGTAACATGGACGACGACGAGGTCTTCACCTTCGCCAAGCGCATCGCCGCTCCTTACGACCTCGTCATGCAGACCAAGCAGCTCGGCCGCCTCCCCGTGGTCCACTTCGCCGCGGGCGGCGTCGCCACCCCGGCCGACGCTGCGCTCATGATGCAACTGGGTTGCGACGGCATCTTCGTCGGCTCAGGCATCTTCAAGAGCGGTGACCCCGCTCGCAGGGCCCGCGCAATCGTCCAGGCGGTCACGCACTATAGCGACCCAGATATCCTCGCCGATGTCAGCTGCGGCCTTGGTGAGGCCATGGTCGGGATCAATCTCAACGACGATAAGGTCGAGAGGTTTGCTGCCCGGTCCGAGTAGGGGGCTTGGAGGTCGATGGTCATCCCTTTGATCTCTCCTCTATTTGTTCTTTTTGTTCTCATTTTGGGTACATGTTTATTATTCCAGTAGTATTGCTATTGAAGCATACCCCCGGGCATGTTCTATTTTGTTTACCTATGAAAAGTGTGAGCAGGTGAAACCTCTGCTTGAATTTCTCTGTTTGTTCCTGGACTTCTCTCTCTGTTCTAATAACATTATGCCGCTGGACTTGGTCCATTGCGTTAATTTTTTGTGATCCACATAATTATTCTTTTGTCATATGAATTGATCTGTGTGGATTTCATCTATATCTATTTGATCTTGCCATGTTACTTCTTTATTTTTGGTAGCCTGTATCTTCCAAAGAAATGGTTCATGCAGTCGACATAATTCCTTTTTACTAAATTGCAAGCTGCACTGGAAAATTCTTTGAATGAATGCAACTAACATCTGAGAATATAATTTGGAGCTTAATGTTAATTTTTTTTTATGATGTTGCTCTCCTCACAAGGATAAGCTTATGGCATTAGCATTTTAGTGGTAAAGTGATAAATTCTTCTATGCATGATAAGCAATTAAGTCCTGTTGTTTGCCGTTGTCGTGGTTTGTTGTGTTGTTTCTAAATTCTTCAAACCTTCCCATTTCTTGATATTTTGTTCACAACCATAACTTTTATCATCAATGCATGGATTCAATTTTGTTTAATAGCATTGCTATTTCTTATTTGGGATGTGATGGCCAATGGGAGCTATTTGCAGGGAATAATGTATTGTAACTTACTGCTATTCAAATTTTACTACAGTATCATTGTATGGCTAAGGTGCAAACTGTGGGGTGTGCAAACACAAATGACGAATATAACGTGAATGCACAATATTTCTATAAAATTATAATTTTAAGAATTGTTGAATCCACAACTACTATTGTCATGCCCTGAACTCGTCGGACCTTGCAAAGGTGTTATTGATTCTCTACAATTTCAAATTCAAACTATAAAAATAATAATTAAAAATAATTTTAATTTTGAAAATTGTCAAAAAATTTAGCATGATTTTTGCTAAAAATAAGTTTGAATCGTATAAACTCAATAGGTCCAGATGCCCTAATAAGGATTTCATGACATTCCAACTCAAAACAACTAATAAATGGCCACATATGTATGAGAAATAGGTACAATTTATGAACATGATAAGAATAGATAAGAACATAAAGTCAAGACCTCTAAATTCTCGTATACACACCATAACCCGATGAGCATGCACGAAAATTATAACATCAATCTTCGAGAAGTAACTCCTTACCTATAAATCAACAATAATAAAATGGTGAGCATAAATGACTTAATGAGTGAAAAATATATTCATAAAATATTTAAATCATTCGAAAAATAAATTCAACGAAAGATCACGTTAAAAATTTGTATAATACATAGCTTCAAATATGAAAAAATACTTACAATCAAATGCAGATTTTAAAATATATCATGTATGAGCTGAATTACGTGTTATGACACCTCGTCGTCCGCGATCACATCTATAACTGCCACGATTGATGAGCACCTCAATCACGCGAGCCGTCCTTCGCCCACATGAGAGCATCATACTGACACTACGAATGATTCCCTCGATCATGCGAGCCTTCACTCGCTCCTACGAGAAAGAACCATCGTCATCATCACACAAGTAGACCACCTCGATCTCGCGAGCTATCGCTCGCCCACACGAAGAGAAACTATCATTATCATCATTAACACCTCACTCCAAGTGAGCTATCATGCATGTCCAATGCACATGCATGAGATATACATATATCATGATAGTACTTTAAAATAGTACTTGAAATTAGCACTTATAGCAATATTTTAGTATTTATGACACACAAACATAGAAACTTTCAAATCTCGACATACGAATAAACATCACACATAAATCCCTAAAACTCCAAGTACATGAAATTAATAAGAAATTCAATGAAAAATCGAAACTTACATATCACGACAATAGCTCAAAAGATTATCACATCATTAACATAATCAATCGGGTGAGCTAAAGAAATAAATATACTAGACCACATGACATTGCTCTAGGTTTATGGAAAGTCTCACTTACCTCGATTACGCTCGACCTCGATGCTCTGTGTTTGAGCAAATCAATCAGTCAAGATCTAATCAATTGTTCGATTTGATTCTGTTAGTTATCTTATATATATATATACACACACACACACAATCATACACTTAACTTACAAATTTCCAAATTGGTTTGACCTTGAATTGATCATAATAAATTTATTATTTATACATCTCAGATTTAAACAATAATCAAGTTGTTCATACATCGAGACCCAAATATTCTATGTATATCTCATGATCATAATTATGGTTCAAGTAAAATAGTCTATTTATATAAATATTTTCAAGCTTTTAGGTATGGGTTATACAAATATATGTAATTATATCTACTCAACCACTTATGTGTATTATACAAATATACATAACATAGTAATTATTCAGAAATTATCCAACAAAAATCAGATTATTAATTCAGATTAATTGTCCAAATCAGTTTAATAAATTATATTAATCCACCAGAAATCAGCTTTGTTATTCAGCAACTAAATCACGTTTCTAATGCATATGGTTCATATTTCGTTTAGTGAATCTCATCTTGTATGGTTACTAGTAAGTATATATGTATTATTCCACATAATTACTTGCTAACCTAATTCTATAATTTATTATCCTCTTGTGTACAAGGGCATGAGAATGAAATAAAAGTTATCTTAGTTAGTCACCTTAGATGTATTCACATGCGCAACCATAACTACTCGTATCATATTCACCATCAGATTGATTATAATTACTTTATATATATATAAGTATTAACAATAATCATTTTTAGTTAGACTAAGCATATCCATGTTTATCTATGTACAAATTAATCCATATTTATCACCAACATAAAGATGTACACATTTATTTATTTCTCTATATGAGCATTTTAATCATTAACCAGATGTTGATATCGCTCATCGGAAAAGAAGCAGAGTCGCCCTCCAGCTGCCGTTAGTCTGCCTGTGATGCAATGAATGAAGAATCGAATCTAGCTCTATGACATCCCCCTCAACTCCGATGGTGTCGCGGCTCAAGAGGAGTCGATTGCTCAATGAGAACAATCATCAAAAGAAATCAATGAGAAATCGACGTATTAACTAGGTTATGCTTACCGAAAGCAAAAGAGGGATGGACACCCATCATCGTCGTCATCTCTCTCTCTCTCTCGGTTCCGGCGATGAACGTGCACAATCTCCGCTCATGACTATCACTGAAGGAAAAGGAAGAATGAGCACACATAAGATCTCATAATTCAAAGAAACTAGTGCTAAAACTCATGATTACTCAAGGATGATCGTTCGAGTGTGTGAGGTATAGCCGGTGAACTCCCGGAACGCCAAAGTCGCGAATCGTCTATACAAGACATCAATGAACACTGAATCAAACTCCATCAAAATATCATCAATAACCCGCTAAGTCGATGCTATAACTCACCGGAGTCAGTTGGGTTGTGATTTGCCTTTGATTTCATCGGATTCCTTTCTTCGTGGCTGTTGTCTCCATCTCCTGGCTGTACACACACACACGAAAATGTACATCAACTCCTTTCATCATGCTCACGCTGGAAAGGAGGTCGTGTTCGTACCTATCAATGGTCGTGTCATCGTCGGAACGACGAGTGGGTGGCATGCCCTGGTCATCTGACGTGCGTGAGGAAGGAAGAGAGGAGAAAGGGAGGAAAGAGAAAAGTGAACGAGGGGGAGGGAGAAAAGGGAGAGTTTTTTTGGGGCCTCTTTAGTTGGGCCGTCTCAATACCACACCCATAGAATTAATTTTGTCCTCGAAATTTGTTTTGTGAAAGTTAGAAAAAAAAGAATAGAGACCACTTTTGTGTGTATTCTCTTCTAACTCATATATGACCTCTTCGCATATCACTGATATGCCTCACATGCCAAATCATACTAGGTCAAATCTTCTTGTGCTTCCATAAGTTATTTGTCAACGTATTAATCCTCTCATAAAGTTGTATGAAATATAGAAACAATGATCATATTATACATAATGTTACCACACTGGTGGCAAAGGTAATTGATAAATCACAAGTTTCACATTCTTAAGTATCACATGGATTCAATAGATTTAAGACTATATTTTAATATAATTTTCAATCTCATCTTTTTTTTAAACAATTAGAACTCAAGGTTCAATTTGGAGATAGAATTTGATCACTGTGACCAATTTATATAATTGATGCGATGCATCAAGTGCATGCTATTAGACATTCTGGAGTCATATTTGATATTGTTTTCATGTCTTACTTTGAACCTAAATCCTCATTTTGTGCCAAGTTTCCATTTCATAGCAAGTATAGTATCATGATTCAATTTCTATAATTTCATATATTTAGAACCAAATGATGCTGCTTTATGCTTTATTTCAGGAACTTCGGAGAATGGAGCTTTCACATCCTCGCTCGACTATGCATCACGATCTTGCGTGAAGAATCTCTTGACGACAAAATGTCAAAAAAGAAAAAGAATTTATACAACTCATGATTGGCAAGGACAAAATAGAAGAATCAGAGTAGTAATCTCGGTTTGGACAGAGGTGACATGTGTTGAATGAAGACCAAGAGGATATATAGGGCCAAAGAAGGCAAGACAAAATCGTTGAAAGGCCGGAAAATTTTTATAGCTTATAATTGACAAGGACGAATCAAAGAAAATCAGGAGAATATTTCTGACAGGATAGAGGGACAAATGTCAAGAAAAGAAAGGAGAACAAAAATAGAAAGAAATAAGATATTTAAGAGAGAAACCGGGAGAGAGAGAAGACTCACATTCGTAAGGCCCCCATTTGGGGAGGAGGCCATTTTCGGATCTGCGCACCATTGAAGATAGGAGGAGTAGTGGAGATGGCTACCACCATTGGAGCACAAGTTGTAGAGAAGAACATTATAAGCATATATGAACTTTATGCTTTCTATTCGATGATGGACATGTTCTGTAACTAAGTAGGATACCTTAGAGTTAGTATTAGGGGATAATGGTTTGGATTTGTCTTTTGGTTCTAAACTTGTTGAACTATTTTAGTTTCTGTTATGAATCCGTCGTTTGATTTCTTTTAAATCGAATGTTTTGCAAAGAGTTTTGATTTCTTGTGATCAGGCGTGGGCTAGCATTCGGTTCGATCTTCTTTTTTGTTTACACACTTTCTTCATCGTATGATACATTCTTCGTCGGAGGCATTCATGAGATTGAGTGTTCATGATTTTTATATCTCGTCGAATATGATTTATATTATGTTATCATTGGATGCTTTCACGTTTGCAATCATGAGAAATCGATCTTGCTATTATATCGAGTTTAGAGCGTTTGGAGTACTACTTATTCCATCCCGTTGACACATAGCCTGATAGTGTGCTCCATCATAGGTTTTGCAGACATGTGATGCATGGGTTGTATGCCGAAAGACTCTCAACACATAGCAACTATTGGACTCACTTATATTAGGTTCTGAGACTTTTTTATGCCCTTCGTTGTATAGCTGTAGGTAGATCATGATTGAACTCCCTTGAAAAGGAAATCATGATTCCTCTTATTGCCGGAAATTCGATAATGTATACCCTTATATGTTAATGATAATCCGATCCAACATCTCCGACATAATACTAACTTTAAGGCTTGTCACAACATTGTTGCTCTCGTTCTACCTTATCTTACAATGATTTCTTTTCATTTCTTAATATTAAAATCCCTAAAAGTTAGATAGTTTATAGCCTTGTTTCATCACATTTTCATTATCGTTTCCCTTTATCTTGTTATTTAGATCAGAGTGATTCTTTCCTGAATATTGCTTTTGCTTTTTTTTGAGATTTGATACCTTAAGTACTAAATTCGATAGTTGTATACTTGCAACAATCGTAGCGTTGTCTAAGGATTCTTAAAACTAATTGTCTATTGTCATTCACTATCCTACATATACATTGTCACAATCCTTCTTGAATATCTTTATTTGATCATGATTTTGATTGATCTTTAAATATCGCACATCAATAATCTCCCTTCAAAATTTGAGGGAAAAAAATTCTTTTCACTATCTAACTTCCATATAAAGTATCAACTTCAATTGACTTGAGTTTCTCGTTGTCAATCATAACCTAAAATTTGACACTCCAAAATTCGAATATGATAATTCCATATCTCGTCAATTTTTTTTGCTCCAATACATTTATAAATCATATTCACTCTTATTGAAATCGATGATGACGACGACGACGACGACGACAACAACAACAATAATAATAATAATAATAATAATAATAATAATAATAATAATAATAATAATAATAATAATAATAATAATAATAATAATAATAATAATAATAATAATAAATATCTTGAACACCAGATCAAAGTTCGATTCCATTAGAATTTATGTGATGAAACAACTCCAATTTGGCATTGATTCACTTAATAATTTTTTTAATCTTTTGCTCCTATTTCACTGGCTTAAGATGCTTAATGTTGATTCTCAACTCTCGATCTACGATCAGAAGGCATCTCACTCCAATCACTCTTTCTCGATGAACCTTTTACCAACACACCACAAATGTCGAAGTTGATGGCTGAGTCTGAGCTCTCGATTGATGACCAAAGGTGCATAACTCTGATCAACCTATCAATAAACTTTCAACTAACCTATCCAATATGTCTAAATCGGCAACATGAAAATTTGTGACGATCAATCACTTCTGGACCATAGCAATTAGAGAAATGATAATTATAATTTTGCATTGAATAAGATATATAGACGAACGTAAATAAGGAGCCAATTGTAAGTCTCTATTGAAGAATGACAAGCCTGACTTAATGACAACAAAGCAATTATCAATAGTGATTATAATCAATAAAATGGATGTTGATCAATAAGGAATTTTAAAAATTGACCACCATGATTTAATAATCACCAATGATCTTGAAATATAACGATGAACTAAGAATCAATATTGATTCACTATGTTCGACAATGACAAATCATAAGTTGATAACATTGCCAAAAATCGATAACAATAGTCCTGATCAATAATGATTAATTTTGAAGATCATGGTAGGTATTCATGAAATAAGAATTGACAACAACTCCTTGTCAATATTTGATAAGTCGTGTCTATGAGTCAACACTTATGTGACTAAGAATCATTATTTATGCCAACTAATCAAAATCGACAATGAGTTCATAACCAAGATGACAAATTAATAATAAACTGCAAATCATTGAATAACTAAAAATTGATGATGAAATAAGTAACCATTTCTAATTTAGTATTTGATGGTGATGAATTGCGAATTGATAATGATAATGAATCAACATCTCCTTGTAGGATCTAGGATGTCACCAAGAGAGGGGGGGGGGGGG
>LTAE01011963.1:0-14521 GCA_001647135.1 Pontederia paniculata | reverse complement strand
GAGATCTCGGTGCGAGAAGACCGGAGCGGGGACGTAGGCCAGGAGTTCGGCCGAACCTCGTCAACAAACCTTGTGTTTGTGTGCTTGTTCGTTTTCCCTCTACTCTCTTTCCTCTTTTTTTATATTTGCATGTCGAAGTTTCCGCTGATATAACTCATCTAGATAAAGTAAAAGAGAGTAAATTTTTTATACACCAATTCACCCCCCCCCCCTCTTGGTGCCATCCAGATCCTACAAAGATCACAGACTCAATAACTCATCAAAAGCATTGATTGTGGAAGATCATGGGAGAAGCAAAAGAAGAAAGTCTCACAACCATGATCGATTAAGGTTCGAAAGAAAAATCGAAGTCCATAAAAGATCATACTTATCTACTATGGCAAGTCGGGACACTTCAAGAAAGAGTGCAAAAAATTAAAACGTGACAAGTCACATGAAGGGTCTAACGAAGATGAAACGGAGAAGAAGGGCAGTAATGTAAACAATGTTGAAGTGGCTACATCTGGTAATGTATTCTTTCTTACTAAAGAAGATTGTGTCAATGTTATGAGTTAAGACTCAGTTTAGATCTTAGATACTGCAGCTTCATTTTATGTTATCTCTCGTAGAGATGTCTTGTCGACATATACAAATGGTACATTTATGTTAGTTAAGATGAGGAACAAGTTTGAGTCCCTAATTATTGGCATTGACAATATTCAGTTGAAGACCAACATATAATGTAAATTTTGCTGAAAGATGTAAGACATGTACTTGATGTCCGGTTGAACCTAATTTCAATTCGAATGTTAGATGATGAAGGCTATGAGAGCAATTTCAAATGGGGAGTATGAAAACTTAAGAGAGGTTCACTACTTGAGGACAAAGAGATTGTACACTTTACTAAATTGAAGCATCGCATTTGTTAAGTAAATATGACTAAAGATATGTCTCCTTCAAAGTTGAAACACAAAAGACTTGTTACATTGGAAAAAAATGAATTCAAATACTAACTCAGCAAAATATGCTTCCAAGTATAAATTACACATCTTTTAATGTATGTGTGCATGTTTAGCTGGTAAGCAGACTAGAGTTTCACTTAATAGAACTCCTTCATCTAGAAGTTTGTGCGTACTTGAATTGGTGCATACTGATATTTTTTTGGGTCTTTATTTAATATACATGGGGCACATATCATATAAGTTTAAAAAAAATTGGTGTCAAACTCCAAAACGTGTTGGAGTCCAACATGTCAGTTGTGAAGGAGTAGAAGCCACGATTTGATGACATCATGAGATGAAAAAGAAAACAAAAACAAATGCAGTGAAGAAGTCGTAGACACGTAAAACCATCGAGACGACCGGGAGAGAGAAGATTAATTCAAATTCGATTTAGGAATGAGTTTTGATCTGTTTTCGACAAAACGTTTTAGGCGCTGATTCTCAAGAGCCTTCTCATCAATCTCTAATATTTCAATAAATTTTTTTTTAAACCTATCCCGTTATTCGAAGAGATTATTCTACAAGATCGAAGATAACTTATGTAGACTTTTATTTATGTATTCCTCTACTGAGATCAAAGAAGAAACTTTGTATCATACTATTTTTCATAGTGAAAGATTTGCTACTTACTCTTGTAGTTTTTTTTTCTCTTATCTTAAGAGATTTTTCAAGTAAATCTTGTGTGCTTCCAATCTGATTGTATTGTTTATACTATTATTATCATCCCATTTAAATTTATGCATTAAGGAAAAGAGGATAATTTGTCAATTACCTATTCAACCTTTACCCAATACATAGCACACGGTGAGCTTGTTTGGAAACGAGCATGCTGGTGGATCCCGCTGCAGGCCAGGATAATGTAGTTGGAGCGAGCTTTTGAAGTGTTAGACCCACCCTAATAAGCTTGACATGTTTCTTTATTGACTCAAATATTTTGAAGACTGAATAATATCTCTTATTGTTACTTGTTGTCTATGGGAGTTATAGCTCTTAAGAAATGATATCTAACTACATCGTTGAAATTCACCTTGGTTGAATCACAAATAGCATCTATTTTCTCGAGAGATCCCTCCAACAGAGAGTGCAAAGAGCATAATTTCTTTTCTGATCTAACAATGGTACTTTTCTTCGTATGTGTGTGGTCCATAAGGCATTTCGTTCTACCATTGAAGCATATGTTTGAGGCCATGTTGTGCCATCTTGTCTCTAGAAAGTCGTGGTTGTTTGAGGATTCAGATTGAGTGCGACTCAAGCACTCTCTAGAACATACTAACACACTTTGACACTTTTGATATTAGACTCATTACTCATAATTCAAATGAGGCATCTCCTCATGCCAACAAGCTATTTGGTATCAAGTTATGATGCATATTTCTCATGAAATATCTAAAAATATTATAATAAAAGATAACAAACGTTTCTTTAGGGTTATTTTCTTTTATGACCTGTGAATTATAGCAAAATTTTGCATATAATCTTAAGTTTTTAAAATTTGTCTTTAACCTTTGATCTTTTGGCATTTTACACTTTTCATTGTCTCATTATCATTAAGTTGATTGTTAATTTATTTTTTTTCAACAAAATAACCTTCTTTTAATAGGGACTCTCTCTCTCTCACTCTCTCTCTCTCATGCCAAGTCACTAGTGAACCCTCACATGCACAATAGAGCTTGTGTTCGTGAGTTCTCAGGTAGAGGCGATGTGTGTGTTGCTTGAATCAGTAGTGAGCTTGTCGTTTACCATTTGCATGCAAGCTCCAAAGAGCAATGCTTGCGTGCTTGTTGATGAGCTTACGCAGGGGCAAGTTTTGCATGCTCGCTGTTTCGTGAGCTTGCATAGCGACGACCTGTACGAGCTCGCCAACAAGCACATGACATGAGCATGAGCTTGCCACAATGACAGACTCTCGCGTAAATGGAGAGTTCCTAAGCACGAGCTCACTTGTATCACAAGATGCTCTAAGAGATTATGCTTAGACCTATGTGATAAGTTGGCTTGATCCGTCTTCTTGTAGGAGATTTTTTTTGAGACCCTCACTGACTCCCCTTGGGCACCTAATGTTGCCCATCCCATGTCCGATACGGCCCCTGCCAATACCTCTCCCATATACCATTTTGTCTTCTGGTGGCACCGCATCCATGATGGCCATCTAAATATCCTCCATTGATGACATCATCGCTTTATGTACATATTTTTCCTCGTCGATGTCAACATGTCCTTCTTTGTCTTTCACTTCATCTTCTTATTCCAACAAGATATCAACCACCCACAGCTTCATCTCGTAGGACGCGGGATAGTGAGAGACAACAATAGCATGAGAGGGGTAAAGCTCGTCATACCAAGACTCCGGTAGGTTACTATAGATAGAGATGACTACCCTAGCATTATCGGTTTTCTTGGCACTGCATAGCTTCACGATGAAGGAAGATAATGAGCTAGAATGTTATCCATCTGTGAGGAAGGGCGTGGCTCACAAGGATGAGGGAGATCGTCTTGGCTATTTTGTATATCATCTAAACCATCTTGCCGATATGCTCTCTTCTAAGAGAGAAGGAGAGAGTTAGTTTGGGCAATTGAAAAATAAAATTAGTAACGATCTAAATGCCGACTAGATGGTCAAAGGAAAATGTAAAAGATTAGGGAGCAAAACAAAATTTGAAAATATAGGTTTAGATGTAGAAATTCGTATATATCAAGGGGTGTAAAATAAATCACTTTTCCTTTTACTTCCATCATAATCCATGAAGGATTTGACCTCTCACATCAAAACAAGTCGTATGATGTATAAATCAAAAGGTAGCAGTACAGTAGCTATGAAGTGAAACTAAGGAGAATAAACAAATTTATAATAGATAATAAAAGGATGAGTATAGTTTGTTTAGCATCATGATTTCACTCTATAATAAATCTTTGGAACAATATATATGATTAGCCACAGTCTAAAATTTTCTGATGTAAAGGGACATAACAAGATTCCCAACTAATTATTGATGTAATAAACAAAGAATGTTTGAAATTTTTATTATCATAAATTGATAAAAATCAATCATACATGGCAAAGCACAAATAGCTAGGTGTCAACAAAGCATCTAAATGAGTCAGTAATATTATCAATATTAGTGACTTAAGGTCTATTTGGTACTGCATAATGAGAGTAGTTGCAATTGAAACATGAAGTTAGCAACTGAATCGACATAGTTATGCAATGACATTAGCAATAGCTCAATATTTATATTAAGTCAACGATTAAGAGACATAATGTTGATTTTGTGGATACCATGAAATTAATTTGGGTCTAAGGTAAATTAGATATCCAATTACAAATTTATGATCAATAAGAGAAATTTATGGGGTATTGAGAAGGAAAGAAGAATGGTTGTGTGCTTTTGGATTCTCGTCAGCGCATCCCTTTCATTTCATCATCGGAACTTATATTGGAAATGTCCTTTACTCACGTTCATCCCTCACACCCTCCTAAAATGCTCGTCGGTAGTCTTTCATAGAATCTGTGGCAATTCAATGCACCATGATCCTCCTTGTTGTCATCGACAATGTTATGACAATTGCTCAATGGTTTCATCCAATAACCCATGATTCTATCACATGCATCAATCTCGTGTTTGCTAGCACTCGTTACCTACCCAATGGTAGCTCTACAATGACCTTACCAGTCATTGTAAAACATGAAGGATACAAGTCCATAGCCATTCCGCCACTAAAATGCAACTTCACCACCGGGGTGGTCGTGCTACTATAATCGGTGTAGTCATAACAATTGTCTAGTATCAGTAGCATCAATGTGGACCTGTCCTTCATCATCAACCTCCAAAAATTCGAGTGGAATGTGAAGCAGTGAGAAAATGGGAAAAAACAAAATTTCCATATTTCATTGTATTATAAAGTGCATAGTTGACCATAACAATATTTTGAAGGTGTCGGAGTCGATGATCGTGTTGGTGATCGAGAACATTATTTCCATTATTGGGAGTTGCTTGTTGTCGGCATTGATGTTGTTCAAACTGAGGTAGTACAACATAAGGTTGCCTATGTCTGTTAGCGTGAACTTAATGCCCATCATAAGATTTCTCAAGGCCAAGTGGCTTTGGGAGCTTGAGGTCAATGACAAAAAATAGGAGAAGACTCCATTGAACTTTTTAGTACTTTTGAGAGACCAACCACATGTGTTGACTACCAAAGTCGGGAAGCTCTCTTGCCTTGACGTATTAGCCTTTGTTTTGCTCTATACATTTGAACCGACGGTTGGGGACCATGTTTGTCTACGTTGGATGGTATCGACATGAACTTAATGTCTATAAAAAGGATTCTAAAGGTAAAGTAGCATTGTGAGCTTGAGGTTAGTGGAAAGCGGTAGGAGAAGAGTCCATTCAACTTCTGGTACATTTCGAGACCAAAAATATGTTTTGATGGCCAAGGACGAGAAGATCTCCGATCCTGACATAGAAACCTTCGTTTTGCTCTCTACATCCAATCCGAAAGTTGGGCACCATGTTGTCAGGGACTAAAGTGACCATATCCTTGACCAATAACCCTACATTGTAAGAGCTATATAAAATACTTTGTCTTGTTGTTGGTAACAACCTAGTGTTAATAGACATAGGAGAGGAGACACCCAATCATTTCGCATAATAGCTCGATGAAGTAAATCCAGAACATACTTTTGCTCAAATAAAATATGTCATCTTGTTGTTTTAAGATCTTAAGACCCAAGAAGATAATGAATACTTACAAGATCCTTTACGATTGAGGTAGTGAAAGAGACTATGTAGCATAACATACATGCAACGATCAATATATCATCTATACAAACTAGATCAAGTAATGTAAAGAAAATGATGCAAGATGAATAAAATCTATCTTTTAAGCCATGAATCCAAAACCAAGAAGCATTGAATGTAACTTCTAAAGCCAAGTATGAGTACTTGTTTAAGTCAACAGATAGATTTACACAAATGAAAACATGGAAAGGATATCTTGTTGTGGTTGCTTCATAAAAATTGTCTTGTGAATCACAATAACAATCATCAACTATCTTTTCCTAAATAGTTTCTCTATTTATTGTGATACCCTTTATGCTACAATTAATACCGAGTGCGTGTACTCTTAGTTGTGTGTTTAAAGGTTATAAAAATTTTTGCGATTGTTATTCCATTGTGTTCGATATTTTATGTTCATCATATTTTTACACACCCATTGTATTTGCCATCATAGGCTTGGATATTCAATAAAAAAACCCATAGTTATTATTTTTCATCTATTTCTTTTATTTATCTGCATAATTAATTGTTGTTGTTGCACAACACCTCAAACACAATAACTCACACATTTCACATAAAATATGCAAATAAATCCAACTAAAACTATATGAAATCTATGCCTAAAATGCATTCAACACTATGACAATATCAATAAACCCGAAGTAATACAAGAATAAGAAAATGACAATATAACATTAGAAGCAACATACAACAAACTAATTGAAAACAATTATTAAACTCTTCCATAAATAAGATTGCTGAGATTGTGATTTAGATATTAAGATCTTACTATTCTTAAGCCCATAGAGATACTCGATCTTACTGTATGAATATTATTGATAAAAAATTAATATTCTTGATTTTGGTCTTATATTATTGATATAATGATTAAATAATGGTTTTTTTCTTGATAATAGTAATCAATTTAAATGATGTTCAATCTATATCTCATTTTTCATTATATATTTTTTTGTATAAAATTAATATATTTTGTATTATTTTAACTATCTCTTATATATATCTAAAATTCAAATTTCTTATAATCTTTGGAATTACTTTTTCATTATAAGAGAAAATTCCTACATATAAGTGGTTAGTTTTAAACCAATTAAAATATTTTATTTTTTACATTAATCTATGTATCTATATAGTAAAATAGTCTAATGTCACATGCCGCTCAAATTTTCAAAAAAAATTATTTTAAAAGTATATATTTTCATAGGTTTTATTTAAAATAAGTAGATAAACAAATAAAGGTATTACAAGTAAATTAATAACACAAAATTAATAAAAAAGAGTTATATTGTAATTATTATATGCCGTCTATCACCTCCTCAATTTTTTAAAAAAAATTGAAAGATTTTCAGAAAGACCAAAAGATATGACAATTATTTTAAAAAAATCCTAATTCAAACAAACTAAAAAAAGTTTGAGATACAAAATTAATATGATTATTATTATTTTAATTATCTGTTTCATATTTCTAAAAGTTCTAATATTTTATCATTTCGGAATTACCTTTTCACTATAAGAGAAACTAAACAAAAAAATATGCAAAAATTATTCTCGAAGACTGCTACTCAAGAAAATTAAACAAAAATAAAAATGTAATATATTTTTCAGCCAAAATCAAGTAAAGTAAGAAAAATTAAAATTTCAATTTGTTATTTCGAAATTAATTTTTCATGGGAAAAAGTATTTGTAACAGAATAAAATTTTAATTAATTTGTATATTATTAGTAATTCATTATTTGTTGCAAAACATTATGTTTATACATATAGAAGATAAAGGTAAAAAGACAAAAATCCTAATTAATTAAATATTTTTTATTATAACACCTTCAGTTTAATATAGTATATTATTTTATTATGGTAATAATTTTTTGTTTAAAAAAATTTAAAAAGGTACAAATTGAAACATTATCCATAATAAAAAATTTGGAAAAATATCAACATTAAAAGATGGCCCATAACAAAAAAAACTTTGAAATTATATAATTTTTTTTAATAAGAATATGAAATAAAAGTTCAAAACTTTATTCATAGTAAAACCATATTATAGCATTATAACTCCAAATGATATATAATAATTATTTTTAGAATAAAATACATTTGCAGAGTAAATAACTATAATAAAAATTTCTTATATAAGATTATAAAACTTTTGTGGTTAAAATTAAAAGAAAATTAAATATAAAAATTATAATCTAGTTTGACTGTAACTACAGATTTTTTTAGAACTTCCATTATGGTGAAAAGAAGGGAAATAAATCAAAGTGACTTGGCATGTATAATTGTGGTGAATACACTACCAAAATACTTAAGAATTACTGTTCAATGTGTAGCATCAAACTTAAAAAGATAGTACATGAAGGTCCCCATCATCATTGTGTTGATGAGAGAATGAACAAAACTAAGATGGACCTAGTCAAATATATGTTAAGGATGCTAAGTTGTTCACATTGAAGTAAAGCTACAGGTATTACGAGCTACTTGAATAATAGACCATCTATTTCTTTGAACTTTGTTGCTCTTGAGAAAGTCACAGTAATAAGAATATTTTTTTCTCACTTGCAAGTTTTTTATTGCAAAAATTATTCTCGTGTTAAAGGAACAAGGATAAAAAAATAATTGACAACATATTATTGGATTGTTGATATAAAATTTGAATATAATTTATGAAATCTAAAAAATAAATAAAATGTTAAGAAGCAAAGATGTATGGGTCATTTGGTTCGGGGTTAAGTTTGAGAAGAATATGTAAGGGAATAAAATATTCTTGTGTATATTCCAAATATTAATTATATTCTTATTCCACCTAGTGTTTGGATTGATATGTATAAACTTTTAAAATATATTATACTAGAAACAAACAATATAAAATATATTAATAATATAAACTTAACCATAAATAAGAATTTATTTATTTCATTTATAATTATATATTTAATTAGCTATTATTTATGGTAATCTAGTAATTATTTTTTTATTAATTAATGACATTATATAATTTCATATTAATAAATTATAATAACTGTATTAATAATATATATTTAATAATAAATCTTAATTTTTATTTAATTTATACTTATAAATTTTATTATTTACTATTTATGGTACTATAATAAATAATCTTTATTTGATTAATTAATTAATTAAAAATGTTATATAATATAATATTATTTACATTATCACATAGTATAAATTAATTGAATGTCTAATTATAAATTTATTTATAATTGGTGATTAAAATAAATAATATAAAATAAATATAATATCATGTGTATAAAAACAAAAAAATAAAATATGATTAAAGAGAATAAAAAGGGTGAAATAGAAGATATTATTGCTTTTGAGAAGAATAAAAAAATGGAATATGTAGTAAAAATAGGTGATTTCACGATCTTCGAGATGATTTTTAAAAGAATAAATATATTCTTATTTTTATGGGTGTTTGGCTTTATTCTCGGAACAAGAAAATATTCTCCTATTTATTCCCGAACCAAACAACACATTAATATTTCATGAATTTGAGATTTTGGTTGACCTGAATAAATGATAGAAGTGATTACATGTTGAACTTGGAAATAAGGAGCTACTATTGGATGCAAATAACGTAGATGATACTAAACAATGAGAACAAGCTACTTCTCGATTTATGAGAAAACATCATTCTTCTATCAAGTATTTAAGTTTTATTATTCACTTATTACTGAAAAGGAGGAGGCAAAGAAAAATTCAAGAAAAAGCAACAGACATGAAGATCAAGCAACCAATTTTGATAGAGCACCTCCTTCTCTTTGGTTGAAGAGAAAGATTGTTGGGTTGTTAGCTCATGAAAAAGCCCAATAAGGTTTGATTAATTGAACTTTAAGCACATGTATTAGTATAAAATGTGTCATTCTCTCTCATAAAGGTGTGGCCATAAGACGTTTTGGAAAAGAAGAAAAATGTTTATTTTCCTTCTTGGGGTGTACTAGTCTATGAAAAACATTAGAAAAGAGGTTTCTCTTAATGGCAGGACAAAAAAGATAAGGAAAGAGAGGGCATTGAATAAAGAACCTTGAAGAATAAATAATTAAGAACAAAGTCATGCTGGGAGGATTTTTGGAGTTTTCTTAATATTGCAACTATAGAAAATTGCAGTATTCAGGTGATTTCATTTATTATACAACATATTTTTAGAGGATATTGATGATGTTGTATGGAGTATGAAAACATGTCAATTCCCACGTTCACAAGGTGTGAAAATCTATACACATAGTATCACCAAGGTGTGAATTCCTTAAAGTGGTGCCAGTGAATGAATCTGATTAGTAAGTTTTACAATTATTT
Organism: Pontederia paniculata; assembly: GCA_001647135.1. Taxonomy (NCBI): domain Eukaryota; kingdom Viridiplantae; phylum Streptophyta; class Magnoliopsida; order Commelinales; family Pontederiaceae; genus Pontederia; species Pontederia paniculata. The sequence continues at coordinate 4,431 of LTAE01011963.1, read as the reverse complement.
TGTTTCTAAACACATAACTTCAGCTGCAAGCGTACAACCTTCATTGTAGTATATTGGAGTTGAATCCACAAGAAAATTGAAACTCGTCGGTTAACTACTATACTTAACACTATAACTGAATTGAGAGAAATAATAATGATTTTGGGAATGTAGTGTAAATAACAATGCTAAAGTATGAAAACTAAAAGTAATACATTTTTTTGGTTTTTTAGGATTAAAAACAACAAAAGAATTGAATGCAGCGAAAGGAGAATTGAATCACTCAATAGGAGATGAGCACCGGGACATAGGAGATGCTTTGGACCTCGTTCTTGTCGCTGAATCAATAAAGTCAACAAATAGTAGTTAGAAATAAAAAAGAGATGGACCTATCTACTTTCGCAAATTGAGGACTTCAACCCAACTACTCTCTCACATGTCAATGTTGAAGATACAAACACATACATTCCCAAGGATCACTTAGGACAACTTTCATTGTCAATTTTTGTTCAACATCCATCCCACAAATGCCTCTCAGCTACCCTCAGTTTTTTATCCACCAGAGTGCAACTTCTCAGCCTACACTACCACTAGTGTAAATCGGATAACAGTCTCTTAGGTGCTACTATCTCAGTTTATAGTAATACACAGCAACTTAAAAAATCAGATCATCAACCCAGGAAACTAGAAATCAACTAGCAAGAGCCTTTCAGTTACGTCTGGCTTTCTAATCCAATAGAGTGCAACTTCTCAGCCTACATTGTCCCGAGTATGAATTAGATGATGGTCTTTTATGTTCTACTCCCCCCTCCCCCCCCCCCCCCCCCCTCCCAGTTCGTAGTAAAATCTAGCATATGTCCCTTCCTCTCTTATGGAGATTGCAATGAGAACACACCTAAATATTGAAATCATCATATCGTGCCCAAGAAATTAGAAATCAACAAGTAATCCAACACACGAGGAAAATAAGATGGCGGCAATAAAAATACAAATGTGATACATTCAAATGGCAAGAACGAGTTCTACGACACTCATATGTCATGGTTAATAGATTTAGCCACTCAAATCCATTACAAACAATCTAAAACAATAAGGGCTTGAATCCATTGCTGAAATTACAAAGAGCTGAAACAAAAAATATCAATGGTACAACCTATCCTCCTTCTTCCTCGTTGCAATTCAAGATTGAATCACCGAATGCCTAGGTCGGGATCTCTCCGCTGCTGGAAACCCTCGCTCTCTCGAGCTATCATAATGCCTGCCCCCTCTTGGTAGTGGTCAACTCCTTTTCAAGTTGTCTTCATCTTCATTTTATACTTTTTCTACTCTATTGTATTTTCCTGCAAGAAAAGCTTAGAAATATGATAGAGAAATCTTTTGACAGAGGTGGTTAAGTTTTTGTCCTTTCTGATTTTTGTTTGGTAGTGTAGGGTGTGAGCTTCTCTTCATCATCTATAGAGAAAAGCTTCGAGTGTGAACTTGTCTTCACAGTCTACCATCGACTCCAGAAGATGCCTGGGTGTGCAACTTTCCTCCCTAGTGTTGGAGTTGGCGAATACTTCAGGGCCTCTTGTTTCTCACACCGGATACGCCTACGTGAGCTTAGGGGAACTGGAGTATTACCCAACGACATCTAACCCCTACGCGCGAAAAGGGGGGGTTCGGTGGGCACCGCCCCCCGACGGGGGTTCCGCTGCCCGGTCAGCGGACGGCTGCCCCGCTCTTATTTCAGACTTGATGTTGAGCGGTTGTAACGAAAAATAAGAATATAGTAAAATCTCTTTGCAGGACGTAGCCCTCTCAAAAGGGTGAACCTGGGTAAATCTGTGTGTGTTCTCTATTTTTCTGTGTTTTCTCTCTGTGATCTTCTACTTGTNAAAAATAAGAATATAGTAAAATCTCTTTGCAGGACGTAGCCCTCTCAAAAGGGTGAACCTGGGTAAATCTGTGTGTGTTCTCTATTTTTCTGTGTTTTCTCTCTGTGATCTTCTACTTGTTCTCGAATTTTCCCATCACCTAGGTCACTGCAACCAAACAAACACAGCATCACAAGAATCATGCTGAAACCGTTCTGTGTGTGAAAAATAGTAGATATCAAATAGGAAATTGCAAGATTTGTGAAAGTGAAAAGAAGAGGTTTTTTTTAAATCATATGCAACATAAACGATCCAATCCATGGCAAATGCATAGCTCTACACATAAAATTCTGCACCAAATTGATATTATTCATAATTGATTATTTTTTTTAATTTGGATAAAAAATCAAAAGTCATTGTAATTCATTTTTAATATAGTGAAATTGTTCTCTTAAAGAACAAAGAATTAAGAATATATAAAATTACGAAAATATCTAAATATTTATTGGTACTACAATCATTAAGAGATGAAGCAATAAAGTAATATTATTTTTATTAATTATAGAATATTTTTTTAGAGGATATATATTCATTATCTTGATGATTATTATTTCATATTTGGACAAGTGAAAGACATTGCAATTCATTTTTTATACAATTAAATTGTTATTTGATTACTCCATGATTTTTCTTCTCATTTTAAGAATTTTTCATGTAAATTTGGTGTGCTTCTTTTACCTTTTATTATTTTTGCATGAATTTACACATAGAAACTCAAAGGAGAATTTTCGAACATAATTAAAAAGCTATCTAATGTGTAATATTTACTCCCAAGTAACACGTAGGATTTATTTCCACTTTTTTTTAGTAGAAAATGGTTGTCAATCTTGTGCTATCTTTATAAGTATAACTAGTTTATTTTTTAGCACAATTAAATATGGGAAAAAAATAATTTGTTTACTGAAAAATGTCTATTTTCTCAAAACGAAGGTAGCCTAAAACCTTTTGAAAGGACAATATTATTATTATTATTATTATTATCAAAAGAAATAATATCATAGTAAATAATTAGTATTTCATGTCTGAAAACTAAAAACTAATATTTTTGCCAAAAAATAGTGTGGAGGCAAATATATTTTGAGGGTTCACCATTAACTATGTGGGGGTAAATTTTATAAGATTAAGCATTTTAATAAATAAGTATAGGGAATTGGTTTGTGAAGAGATTAATTGAGTATTAAAATTTATAAACATGTTAGAAAAAAATCAATACTAATAGTGAAAGAATAAGGCCTTAAAATTTAATTGCAAACTACATAATACATTTAAGATAATTATATTACATTAGATAAATATCTCTAAGCACCAAAATACCTATGGATCTCCTAAATTTTAAATATCTTTTAACACCTAAACGAATTAAGAGCACTGAAATCCTAAACTTCTCTAGAATCCTAAATACCCAAAGAGCGTCTGAACCCTAAGCATCTCTAAATGCATAAACCCCTAAATGACACTTAAGCCCTAAATGTCTATAAATAACTAAAGAGCACATATATCTAAAATATCTCTAAACTTTTAAGTGCACCTAAACTCTAAATAATTTTAAATGCCAAATGAATGTCAAAACTATAAAAATACCAAAAGACCAAAATGATTAATTAGTTGCAAAATCATAAACATCTCAAAATACCTAAATGCCTAGAGTGCGCCTAAATCCTAAACATCTCTAAACACCTAAACTAATAATTAATAAAAATAAAGATAGAAAATAAATAATATATTAAAATAAAAAATATATTATGTCAACATTGATTTTGTTTATTTTTTAAGATGTGAATAGCAACAAAATTAATAATGGTACAAAACATATTCTTTTTTCGAATGTATTACTTACATTAAAAAATATCATTAATGAAAATAATATAAAACTTTTTTTGAGAGTAAAAGAACTAGAAATTAAAATAGATACATGATTGAAAAAGAAATGATGACTAAATAACAATATATAAGAGAGTAATAATGTGAAATCATTAATAACAAAAATATGAAGCACAAAAAATGTTATAAAAGCTTCATAAAAATCCTATAATCACTACAACAAATATATTTTATAGCCACAAATTAATAATCACATATGTATATTGTGGCTATAGCTATACCTTATAGTCACGTTTGCAATGTTCGTGAATATTAATTCAACTATAACCACAAGTAATTATCATCGTGATAATAAATATATAGTTATCACCATAATAACTTTTTTCATGACAACAAATGTATATAATTGCCACGAATTTGAATTTCATTAGTTAATTATATTCATTGTATAAATAATTAATATTATTAATTTAATATTCAACAAAAAATCTAAATATATTTTAATAATTATTAATTTATTTATTTTAATAAGCTAAAAACCATATTTATTTTAAAAATCCAAGGTTATCATAAAACGTACTCTAATTATAGAAAATAATGTATATATTAAATATATAATAATAATTTTGTATACGCATGATCGACCAATATAAATTTTATTAAAATGTAGAATAATAAAAAATATTTTTTATTTTTCATAAAAAAATATTTACCT
>LTAE01011961.1:0-14522 GCA_001647135.1 Pontederia paniculata | reverse complement strand
TAACATTTACGGATAAATAGTAACAAAGAGTTATATATATGTGTGTATGTGTGTATAACTACAATTTTATTTTGCATATAACATTAATGGATAAATAGTATAAGCATAAAATAACAAATAATTGGACTGATTTTTAAAGAGTATTATATGTGTATATTCCCATATCTACCCCAAAATAATTATGGAGATCAAATACTTATGAATCATTTGCAAAAAAAAAAAAATCTTAAGGATGAAGAGGAGACTCGATCGTCAGATTCAACATGATAATTTAAATCAATTATTTCTGACCTAGGATCCAGTTCCTCATCTTTAATACGATTTTCTTTTTTGCAAGTAAGAGGGTTGCAAAGTTAATAATTATCTTTTCCTAAAACTTAACTGAATAGATAAATAAAAAGGATTAAGTATACATTACGTTATTGAGAAAACAACAGAACTTTCGGGTGTTTCCATTGAGACAATTATCCTATAATTTATTTTAATATATATATTGAAAAAAGATCACAATGCAATATATTTATTCACTTGAAATTGTTGGCAATATGAGTTACTATCTACTATTTAGATTGTTGATTGTCACCTAAGCGACAATTCCAATATATTTTAATAAAATAAATGTTTAATTGTATGGTAACATATTTATCTGTAAAATAAAGTAGCATGAAATGTCAAATATATTGCTTATGTATACTAAACAATAACTAGACAAATACAACATTTTTGGTCATATAAAAAGTGAGAATATTGTTCAGTAATCTAATTAAGGCAATGAATTTCATTCTTAAAATGGGGCAAAAGATGTAATAAATTAGTAAAATTTTATGAGAAAAACTTTAGTCATATATGAATTTTAATCCCTAAAAACCTCTTTAACGTCATACACTTTTTAACTCCTAAACCCTCGATGGTAAAATTTCAGCTTTAGTGACCAGGCTAATGGAAAAAAAAAGGGGGATAATAATTACAAATGGTCCATGTTTAAAGGTCCACGTCTTATTTAAAGCAGCGTCACGTTACCTAACCCTCAAAATGGACTTCTCTTTTTTCTTTCCATGAATCGTAGCAACAATATAAAAGGTACACATTGCTACCTATGGACTCAGCATCCACGCAAGATATTACATGCATTAGTAACATTTGTATATACACACTAATTAATTGTGCAATGCATGTCTTAAAGTTTTTAAGTTCCATCAATAATTAACAAAAAAAGTGATGTGATTATGATTCCCTATAATTATTGCTAGACTACAAGATGACGTAATAATAATAATAATAATAATAATAATAATAATAATAATAATAATAATAATAATAATAATAATAATAATAATAATAATAATAATGGCACCCTGTAATTAGTTGGGTATACATANTAATAATAATAATAATAATAATAATAATAATAATAATAATAATAATAATAATAATAATAATAATAATAATAATAATAATGGCACCCTGTAATTAGTTGGGTATACATATTTCCTAATTTTTGTCCCCTCTTCCTCTTTGATCATGCATGTCACATGGTTTATTATTGGAGCTAATTAAATCTTTGAAAACGTGAACCCTCTGAATATTTTCTAACCAATTTGAAATTCATGTCCCAATTTTAAATCATGAAATCGGTCACCTAAAATTTGTGCGTTCATAGTCGGGTTAGATTTAGTTTGTCTTAAAATTTGATCAAAATTGATCGATTATTTGATTATCATGATCGAAGTGGGTATTCGAAAAAAAAATATCAAATATCTCACCGTCTATGTCAAGTTGAATAGGGGTAATTGAGTTTTCTTTTACTTTTTTTTATATAAGATATAATAAAAAGGGAGAAAATAATAGAATACAGTAAAAACTAATATAACACTACAAGAAACATATATTTTAGGGATCAACATTTAGGGACTAATTATATTTTGATCCCCTATAAATATTTATTAAGGATCAACTAAGAACTACTCCCAAATTCTTGATATGTTTGAGATAAAATTAAATTGGTGCTTAGTATGAATGTATAAGAGGCCAACTATAATATTGTGCTTAATAAGGTTGCACACTTCGGACCAACGAAGAACTTTGTTCCTTAAAAGAACATATAGGGACTAAATCGTCTCTCTAGCATGTTAACTTTAGCATGTTAACTTTTCTATGATCCAATTATTTTCTTATGGAATGATGAAATCACACATCAATTGTATGTTTTACCATGGAGAGATCTCTACTCCTTTAGCATGTAATGAAATCAATGAATTGGTTTCACTACAAAAAAATATTATATTTAGGACGGTCAAGACCCTCTCAAATATGTGTAGACCACCTCAAATTCATCATTTGAGACGATCAAGCGGTCAAAAATGAGTGGTCACAAATACGCTGATTGTAAATGAAGTTTGAGGCGGTCTGGCGAGACCACCCCATCTAGGGCGGTCTCTCCAGACCGTCTCATGGAGAGGCGCGGTCGATAGGGCGGCCTGACCGTCCTCCCATAAAATATGAGACGGTCCTGAATCGTCCCATTTGAGAGGGTCCCCAAGACCATCGCAAATTTAAAAAAAAATAAAAATATATATTTGCAAAATCACAGTTTCAAAATTATCCAATATATATAATTATATGAAGTGACCATCAAACACACAATATAACAATCACAAATATTTCACAATCCAGTTTTATACAAAATTATGTTGTTAGTTTGTCGTCATCGTCGTTCTTCTCCCCTTCTTGCTTTCCTCGTCCTTCTCCTTTCCTCGTCGTCGTTGTTCTCCTTCCATTCTCATTGTCATCGTCGTTTGTCCACTACAAAAAGAATCAACGTTAAAGACATTTGCAAAAAATCTTAAAAAAATAAGTATCAATTGATATAACTTGCAAGTTATACAAATCACTCATAGTCCTTGCGTTGCTCTTCTTCTAACCATCCTCTTTCTCCTCTCTTTCACTACAAGAAATATGCACAAAATTAAATTATGCAACTTTTAAAGTAAATGACAACTTAACATTCTTATCAAAATATCGTCTCCTCCTCCTCCTCCTCGAGCTCGTTGAATTGTTGAAGATTTTGTTTCTTCATAAACTTCATAAGTTGAAGATAACTTCTCTCAAGATTTCGTAGTCTCAATTGCATTTGTTTTTTTTTTATTCCTCTTTTTTGTCGCAACTCATGTTGATTTTCTCGTAATTATTCTTGATTCTCTTGCAGTTGTTGCTGATTCACTTGCAGTTGATGTTGAAGAAACTCTATCTTCTGTTGCAAGTGACAATCCTGATTAATTCCGCGAGAGGATGGAAAATCAGCGTAACCAATAGAAGATCTACAACCATAAGCATGCCCTTTCTTGTTGTCAATATGCTCAACCCAAAGATCTCTATTACTTTTTAAAGTTTCTCAATTTTGATTACACTGAGACTCTGCTTCTTTAGCTTTGAACTCTTCTTGTAAAAAAATAACTAATTAGAAAAATATTTCAAATAATTTTATAAGAAATGCAAGAGTTTTTAGAAATTTTTTAACATATGTTTTTTTGGCAAATTCAGAGCTCCATGTGTCGTCATTCTTCATGTGGGTTATCAAAAATATCTCATCCTCAGTAGGTGGTCTACCTAGATCATTCTCCTGAACAAAAATAATTAATATAAATTAAAAACTATAACAAACTCAAAAGTATATTAATTTATAAAAGTGAAATTTATCTTATCATCTTCTTTGCAGTGGTGGTTCTAGATATACAACCACCATAATGCAAACAAGTGCCTTGATCAGATTCTCGATTTCTTTTTGCTATTTCACATTTTGTCTTATAGTTTTCCATAGACCATTTGGCGCACAATTCGTCCCACACTTCTTCACCGATTCAAGTAAGTTTTTCTTCATCTTTCCGTGCTACGGCTAACAATGCTGACAATCTTTTGAAACGTGTGTTAAAAACATTATACATCACGTTATTACATTCGGGGTTCCACCAAACATACTCCTGAAATCAGAAGAAAATATATTAAAAAAAAGATAAAGGAAATTTTTTATGATCATATTATGATAAAAAAAATAATGCAAACATGAAACTCTCGAAACATCATCTGTTTCGTTGTTTCTAGAACTTTTTTCAAGTTAACCAACTATGATCATATCGATGTCGGATAACTTGGGTAAAAGCAGGACCGCTGGTTTCGATGGTAAAACCTACAAATTGATGAGTAATTAGTGATAAATATAGATATGTTGTGTACATTATAAAAGAGATCAAGTACATACCCCTTATGTCCATCCGGCTCCAAAAATATTTTGTTTGGCACGCATGATGTATTAACATCTTGTGCTGACTCTGAAATTTATGTCTCAGCATATGCAATTGATGTGGATAGTGGATTTGCAGTAACATGTGATGATGCTATAGATGGAGATGGTGCAAGAGACGGTGATAGTGCTATAGTTGGAGATGACTCCTTATCTGTCGAAGTCCTCGATCATGTCGCAAAAAATTTGAGGAGCTTAGATGTTCGTGAGGAAGTAGCTTTTTCCTTACCTTTCGATGAAGGCAACATCTGAAAAGAAAATTATATTAGTTTATAACCAAAAGGGCGTAAACGAATCATATTATAAAAAAATTGTACGTAAAGAAGCATTGTTATAAAATTATAGAATGAAAATAATCTGAACTGGATTTGAAAATAACTCTGCATCAATATCTTCAACTAAAGTATGAGGCGATTGATATTTATAACTGGAGAATCAATTCCTAATGTCCGGAGGCTCTTAAGAAAAATCTAATATTTTTGTTTAAAATAACTGAACGATAAATTTTGAATTTCAAAAAAAGATAACATGAAAACATTTCACTCACGAGAAGGTAAATGCAATATATCAAATTTCTATCAAATTATATAATATATCAAATGCAATATATCAAATTATATTTAATATATAATTTTAAACTATCAACTTTCATGATGAAGATAATGTAATATATCAAATTTCTAATTAGACATTACTAAAGCCAATAAAAATCAAAAAGTTAAAAGGGTTAAATTTGTATACCGTACTTTTTGGATGATATCTAATACGTCATAGGTCCCAAGAATTCCTGAAAATATTGGAATATAAACATTTACATTAAAACAAATGGCATCTAACATCCTTACTTTTTAATCTACAAAATCCAAAATTTCAATTACATGGGTTATGTTCTTCGACATTAAACACAACTGAACATGAGGCAAACAACATGGGGTATGCTAGTTTTCAATGGAAGTGTGCACGAGTAGGGACAGTAGATGCGCGCGCCCTCCTGCCTGGGCGGGCGAGCAGGGCTCTCGCCCTGCTTCCCAGTGTCGGGCGGTGCGAATACGACCTCTTCTCCGGCAGATCGGCGCCGAAGAAGGTGAAAAAAAAGTTAGAAGAAGATCCGAAATAATGAGAGAAGAATAGAAGGGGAAAACTTGCCTTGTATGCTTGTCATCGTCGCCCAGAGAATGGAGGGAGGAACGGTCACCGGTCAGAGAGAAAAGTGAGAAGGGAGAGAGATGATAGGAGAGAAAAAAAACGTGAAGAAAGAGAGGCCTCCTAGGAGCCGGTCCTAAATTTTTTTAGGGCTGTTTGGGGCGGTCTCACAAGACCGCCCCATATGGGGCAGTCCAAACCGTCCCTTTAGGGAGGATCATTTCGGATCGTCCCAATTGGGGCGGTCCGTGCCGACCCTCCCAAATGATTGGCCGCAAAAATCATAGTATGTTGTAGTGTTCTCTCTTATGGAACAATGTCAATGATTAAATCACACATCAATTATATGTTTTATCATGGAGAAATCTCTACTCCTGTTCAAATGAAAAAAAACACCGGTGACATCATGTTTTTTATCATCAAAGCAAGTGACTGGATTGCATAATATTAATTCAACAATTGCTAACTTGTATAGTTAGAGAAACCATGTGTAGTAAATGCATAGAATTGTCCATGGCTTTTAATTTTATTTATTGACTCACTGTTTCTACCTATTTGATTATTTAAAAATAATATTTTTTGAAAATTTTATCTTGAAAATGAAAAATCTATTGGATCCAAGTCACAAAATTGTGACCATTGCATTTTAGCTGCCTTTTTGTGACTTGCATGAGTAGTAGATCTCTTCAAATTTGCTATTCAAAACTTTTGCCCCTACTTTTCTTACGTACAAGTGTAGTTTTTAAATGACTTTATGTACTCAGCAACAACAAAATTAGCTTTGTCCATCTTTTGTTAATTTTAAAATCTTGGAGTTGTAATTTTTTTTTTTTCAGAACTCAACATCAATACATAACAATACCACTTCAATATATAGTTCAAAACTCTAAAAGAATTATTAGTGTTATTGCTACTATTGGTTTTGTGTCCACGCTTCACTATGCCCCTTGTAAAATGAGTATGAAATTTCTACTGATATGTATTTGATCAAATAATGGAAGTGACTGCAAAGAAATCTTTAACGTGCTTATCTACTGATATGTATTTGATATGCTTGGTGTTTGCTTTATAATTTCAGGTACCAAGAAGGCGAGTATTGCAAATAGAAAAAGAATTAGTATTTGTTCACATGAGAGGTAGCCAAATATTTATTGAAGCACAAACAATTGGTATCTATGTAAAGGTAAATTTTTTTTTGGAAATTTCATACATTCATTGAAAAATCTATTATTAACAATTCTTATTTGTTTCATAATTATAGAAATGCAATGAAATTTACAAGCATGCATTCTATGGAGACAATTGATGTGGACATGAGGAGGCCTCCTAATGAAACAGAAGATTGAGTGGATATGGACAATGACTTCTAAATTAAATAGAAAAAGAAGTATTTTTAATGTTTTAAGTACATTTAAAATGCACATTTGTAATTGACTTTATGATAAAAGATATTTTAGTTAAAAATGTTGAAGATTGACATTTTTCGTATTTATTAAAGCATGATTTTTGTAATGTATCATGTAACAATAAGAACTTCTATTAATTGTTATCATTCTTCTTTCGTAGTCAATTGTTTTATGAATTCTCGTGTGTACATTTAGAGATTAACTAGTTTATTGGCTATTTTTTGGGTCAAATATGTTGGTTGCTATAACACCTTTAGGGACCAAACATGTTTGTCCCTAGAAATCTATTATTAGGGACCAATGTGTTAGTCTCAATTGTTTTGTTTAAGCAGCAAAAAATGTTTCAAATTAGGACCAAATATGTCTGTATAGGCTTATGGGGATCAATACTTTAATGGCTACAAGTTTGCTCTATGGAGATCAATAGATAATTTTTAGTCCCTAAGGGTCTATTTGGTTGGTGAACAAGATAATCCAGAATAAAGATGGTTATCCTATTCAGTTGAGGAAGAATAGATATATTTGTTCATCCCAATCAACTTTGAAAACAAAAAAAAAAAAATCCAATCCTGATCTCGATTTGGTCCCATTTTTTTGAAGTATAAAAAAGATGTAGAACCACAAAAAAAATGAATTAACTAAACGATCATAATACAATGATCATGAAACAAAACAATATTAATAATAAAAAATTACATGGCTTAGTTGGATTATAGCAAATTACATTACACAAAACTTGGTATATTGCACGTTGGGTTGAGGAGTTCTGACCATGCCCAATAAAAGTTAAACTAATAACTATTGATGATTAGTATATATAAAGATGATGAGCATGCTATTGTGGGATTTTACTCTCTCTCTCTCTACATGTTGTAACTGATACTTGTTGGAAACAAAAAGGAGATTTTTTCCTTATTTTCTTTTAAGATGTGTGATAACAAATAACTATATAAAAAAGAGAAAAAAAACAATATCTCTTTGTGATTGGATAGGAGAGAAGAATGTCAAAAACATAGTTAGTTTGTGAGTATATCTAAAATTTTCTTAATAATGTGATGACAAATAATCACAGTAACTATGTGATACATTTTTTGCTGATTATTCAGTGTTATTCAAATAATATTTTTATTTATTCTCATCATATTAATTACTATTTCAAGTTTGGGCAAAATTTGAAATATGTTATACCTCATTATTGAATTAATAGTATTACTTTTTAATTGTTGTGAAATACGAAGAACAAGAGTAGAAAGATCACAAGAAACACAGAAAAACACGCATAAATTTTACGTGGTTCGGAAATAGATCTCCTACGTCTACGGCCATCGCAGAGAGTTTTCACTATGTTAATGTTCAAAATCACCAGAGTACATAACCGCTCCAAAGATAACATATATATGATGGAGCTAGGGCAACCACCCACAAAATAATGAAATTACATATATACCCTTAGGAAAATTTTTCTAGGGATTGGATGATCAGTCTCCCTATCTCTAACAGTAATGCTCTCAGAAGTACACTCTACCACGTGGTAGAATGTCCTCTTGAGGGTGTTACAAAATCATACTTATCTTTGACTAGTCAACAATATGCGAAAAATAAATAAAAACTTTAAGCTTTATAAAAATCTCTTTTCATAACAATAGAAAATATGCAGAAGTCCTATATAAAATAAACTATCTCAAAAATCGACTAATACAACTCGATAAAAAAGACTAAAACTAAGAGACATCAACTAATTAAGGATCACTAATCGTGTGCAATATCAACCACCACTAGCATTCATCGCCGCATGCACCACCTGCCATCATCTCTGTAGATCATTCACACATAGGATTCAAAAGAGGGGAGATAATTCTCTAGTGATCTATAACGCCAATAATATAAGACAACAATAGATAAACTTTAACATGATAAATAAATGTAGAGAATAATCTAATGACAAAAAGTCAAAACATCAATTATTCCTATCTTTCATTCTTTCAATATCTAGCTTTCTTTCATCATCTTTAACATACTTTATTTTCTTTACACAAAGAGTGAGCAATGACAAATAGTCCAACACCAATTACTCCATTCATACTTTTCTTTCTTTACATAAGGAGTAAGTTATGATCAATGGTCAAACATCAATTACTCCACATCATTAATGCAGCATGAACAAGGCAGTACTTGAAAAAAATGATTATTTTCTTATCTTTAACTTATCTCATTGATGACTTTGAGGGTTGCTTTGTTATGACTTTGAGGTCTTGTTAATAATTCAATGAAGGTGCACAAACCATGACCAATAAAGATGCTCGAAAAATCCTTTTGTTGTAGGACGAGGAGAAAGTTAAACAATAGGAACTAGATAGCAACTGAACTACCGGTCCTATCTTTAAAATATTATTGTTCACAATCTTTCAATACATGATGACTCATCATTTAATTTAGGTGAAGCATTGTTACCTTTTATCTTATCTGCATATTAATCCTTATCATTAGGAAACACTATGCATCTAAATAGTCAAAATTATACTTCAGCAACTACCGACACAAGCCGTGTCAGACATGAAGATGGGCCGTGTTTGATGTTGATAATCACATCGTCAACAATCTGAAACGGGTAGCCGACGTGGGCCGTGTTTGAAGAATACACAATCTATGTTACATATGTTCATTAATATATTATAAACTTCTTAGAGCATGTGTCGCGTCTATATGTTGTCTTCAGTTTTCAACACGGGTCATGCCACGATCCGTTCTTTATTAAAATAATCATTGCAGCTGACATGTTAGGATATGTGGGCCATGTCATATCTCAACCCGAGTCATTTTCCACGACCATCACAATTAGAGTTTTTTTTTCATTCATCCTCTACCGACGCGGATCATGTCCGAATCAACCCGGTCCGCGTTACAATTCTCGTTAACTATTTAATTCATTTAATATGAAACACGTGACCAGCGCCGGTGTGACATAGGTTATGTCCGACACATCAAGCCGTATCTTCAAACAAACATCGTTAGGTTTTTGACCATGAACGTGATCGTGTTTGAGAAGGTCTTTGTCCATTTCCTGACGACATGCATTTAGGTTCGCACCTACGTATGTGGACTGTGTCCAAGATGGACGCAGACTATGTTCCGTCGACCAGGTCAAGTCTCCCTCGAGCGACGCAATGACGGGATCTCATCCCGACGGACGCGGGCCGTGTTTGATAGAATACAATCCATGTTCCACCGCTAGATCAGTATTAAAACATATAATTAATGTACAAAAAATAATAATTGGTCTTGGTCGAATTAAAATAATCTTTTAGGTAATTAAACAGAGGTTAAACATCTTAATCATCATCTTAAACTATCATCATCTAGCATGAAATCTAGCATGCAATTTATTGATCATGAAAAATTTATCTAAAGAGATCCGCCTATTTATATGTCTATGATGTCGAGGTTCAGTCTTCATGTTCTAACACCCTTTGCCTTATTCTCCTTGAACCTCGCATTGTTCTTCATTTTCTCCTTGAAGTTTTCGCATGAAGGTTTAGGATGGAGGGAGGGAGGGAGAGAGAGAGAGAGAGAGAGTCCTTATGAGGGAGAGTTGGCTAGGGCTTGGAGGCAAAAATAAAATAATGAGGGCCTCCCCAAATAGAAAGACAACATTTTTATATATATGTTCTTAACACTTCCCCTCACGTGTGGGTCGCTGACAACTTTGATCTAGCTCAAACACCAACACATGGACAACTAGAGAGAAAATTAATTTTTAATATGAGAAATGATGAGGTTTGAACTAAGAACCTCTCGCTTTGATACCGTGTTAAATTAGATGTGCTACCAATAATCCTAAAAGCTTAAGTTGATAGAAAGAGCAACATCTTTATATTTATATTCTTAACAGTTTCTCCAAGTTTAAGCATATTAAACACTGTCTATCTATCCATATCTCGGATTTAATCTCATTAAACTATTATTGTTTAACTTTATCCCGTATTATAATATTATTTATTTAATTTTCATCTTTAAATATTAAAGACCGCAACATGGTCCATGTTCTACCTGATCGTGACTTGTGTTATGCCTTGTTTACAACGCGACCCTTGTCCTTTCTAGAACGGCACATGTTGGGCTCTTTTGGCATGACAAGTGTTACAACTTTCTTGTGATGTTTACCTTCTCATTGGAGAATTTTAATTTCTACAATGTCTCTTTCTGAATTCTATAATTTTATGGAATGGATTTTAATTTGAAATATTTAATTCGTACGTAGAAACTTGAGGGAGAATTTCCAACAAGTAATAATACCCAAATTAATACTCTTAAATTCTTTACCGGAGCCATGAAAACTTTTGGTGATAATACTTACTAATTCTGTTATTAATAGTGTTGCATCACTTTTCATGGTTAAAAATTATTTGTTCGTTGAAAAAATAAGGAGGAAGAGCATGAGAACATATACTCCACAAGCTCTTTTAGTAGACAATAGAGGGAGAGATAGAAGCAAAGATCCTAAGGGTCATTATGATATATCTCGGTGCAAAAAAAAAATATTACCATTGTGGTAAGGATAGTCATATCAAGCGAAACTATAAAGACTAGAACAAGCAACAAATGAGTAAAACAGAAAGATGGAAACAATTAGATGATTACAAAAGTGACATAAGAGGGTGATTTTATACTTTTTTAGTTGAAAATTAAAAACGTAATCACAATTAAGTGGATAGTCAATTTAGTGGCTTCATATCATGCAACTTATTTAAAGGAATAATTTAGCATGTATAGAACTTGTGGTTTTGGCACAATGAAGATGAAAAATAAGATTGAGTTTATTTGTTATGGGTTTGGGTTAGAAGGATGTTAGACAATTCATGATCTCTATCTCAATTTGACCTCGACTTTTGAATCAAGAAAATTATCACAATTATAAGGGTGACAAAAAGTGAAAATTAATTCATGGTTGTTGCTATAGAAAAATTGTTTGACATTTTGTATAATACTCAAGTGAATTTAATTGGACAAACGATTAATACTTGAGAAAGAATATTGGGATACATGAGTGAGAAATGATTATAGATTAAAAAGAAAATCTTATATTACTCTTATCAAAGGTAAAGTTTTAAATACATGAGACGTTTATATGTTTTATAAGCAGTGTAGAATATCGTTCATGTCTAGTTCTAAGAGACAAAAATGACTTTGTTGCATTTTAGTGTTTGTGAAACCATTGATATTAATTACCTAAACCACAATAATATTTTGTTACTTTTATTGATGATGTTTCATGTGAATTTATTTTATGAAAAATAAAATATCAAGTAGTTCAAATTTTTTTAGAACTTTCATTCATGGTGAAAAAATTGATTGAAAATAAATTGAAGTGTCTTAGGATAATAGATAATTATGTTGAATATATATATTGAAAAATATAAGAATTATTGTTCAAAATATGGTATTAGAAAGATAATGTCTAGAACTTCACAATATAATTGTGTTGTTGAAAGAATTAACAAAATCATTACAGATAGTGTTAGATATATTTTGAGAATGACTAAGTTGTCGAAGCCATTTCAGAGAAAAACTACGAATACTGAGCGCTACTTGATTAATTGATCTCCATCAGTTTCTTTGAGTTCAAATACTGCTAACAAAGTGTGGACTAGTAAGAATCTTTCTTATTCTCGATTAAATGTTTGTTGTTGTCGAGCACGTGTCAAAGGAACAAGGTCATGAAATAAATGACAAGAGTCACAAGACTCAATAATGCATATTATATATTATGGAGATGCAAAATATGAATACAAATTATGAATTTTAAAGAACAAAAAATTATCAAAAGCATAGATGTTGTGTTTTATGAGTTTGAAACTTTAGCAAACTTCCGTACATCAAGGAAATGAAGTAGTAATAATTAATATATATACCAAACTTGGAAGTGATGAGCCAATGATAAATGCAGATATAGAGGATATCGAGCCGGGAGAGCAAACCATTTTTCCATTTCGTAGATTTACGAGAGAGCATCATTTTCTATTAGATATCCAATTTTGATTTTTTTTAATTAACAAAGAGGGGAAGGCAAAGACAAATCTAAAATGAAAGCTGAAACGAGATGCCAGATTAACAGATATGAAGATTAAGTGATAATTCTTAATGAAACATCTCTTTCTTATGAGCTGAAGGAGGATAGCGTTGTGCTAAGTACTCTAACCTAAGAAGCCCAATAAGTTTACAGTAAACTAACTAAATCTAATTAACCTAAATTACTTGGTGATTAATATATAAACATGAGGAACTTTTCTCTCTCTTCACGTTATCAACGAAAACTTGTTAGAAAGAAAAAAAAGTTCTTTTATTTTGAGAAGGTGTAGTGGTGGATCAGTATATAAAAAAGAGAGAAGTTTATCTCTTTTAATGGTGAAAATATGAGAAAAAGAAATGACGATTCTTTTTTAAGAGCAAGAAAATAAGAACAAAATTATATTGAAAGAATCTCTGAATATGTTTTGATATTGTGATAATAGATAAACATAGTAATAAAGCAACATTTCTTTTATTGATTATTTAATATATGTTGATTTATTTTTATTGAATTATTATTTTAAATTTGAATAAAATTTGAAAGATATTATATTTTGTTTTCAATCAATGATATTGTTGTGTGCTACATGATCTTTTAATGGACAAAGAGAGCATACTTAGCATTTTTGCTAAATGCTAAGTAGACTATTTAACAGTGATCCATACCGTTAGATTTGATTCTAACAATCCAAAATCAAATTTAAAAATTTAAAATATATTTTCAAAATTTAATCTTGAATCGTCAAAAATGAATTTGATTATCTGAATCATCGGTAAGTAATCTACTTAACAAAAGCGTTGAGTAGACTTCCGAACCTCTCTTTTAATCTTGAAGACTTTTTTTTATACATAAATTAAATTTCTTTTAACTTTTATTATTGGCTGTGCACGATTTTAACTTAAAATATTTAATTCATATATGGAGACTAGGAGAAGAATTTATAAAAGGATTACTAAAAATAGTTTTAGTATTTCACTTGAATCATCAGTTATGTAGAGATCAGTAGGAGCCATCATAATGAATTAACAAGAAAAGAAAAAGAAACTTAGCTTTGCATGTAAGTTTCATCAAGTAGCATTAGATATTGCACAACCTTTTTTTATCAGGCATTGGTCTTAGCAGAGATCATTACTCTTGTAGCCACTCAAGTCTGATTCCTTCGATTTCTGGCACTTGTTCAGATTAATGTAAATGTCAGCAACAGTGAAACAAGCAACTGCAACAGTAGTATTCAATAAAGAACCCCATGAAGACACACACCTCTGCCCTACATCAGAATCTTTGGCATGTGAACCCCTTTTTGTCATCCCGGCCATTGTTTTTGCCAGTGGCTGATGAAAGATGTCAATGAGGTAATCAATTCACCAGGAGATGCATATAAATTATGTAGTGAATTGAACTATCCTCAACAAAAGAAAAAGGCTTGCAACTTTGCATGACATCATTACACATGATCAATATGGAGATGACCTTTACAAAATTCTTTTTAATTTTGTGATATGATCCTGTATATTTTATAGCAGGAAACTGTCGTGTAGGCCAATTTAAGTCTTCTGCTTAATTCATTATACACACATATATATATATATATATATATATATATATATAT
>LTAE01011960.1:3938-14522 GCA_001647135.1 Pontederia paniculata | reverse complement strand
TATATATATAATGTGTGGGTAAATGCATGTTTTTTTTTTGTAACTGATATAATTATGGACTAAGTACTTGAAAATATATGCATGATCTTGGACATCATACCTAAGAATAAGGATATCCTACAAAGATGGATGATCTACTGATCCAAAAGTCCCGTGTTTAATAACTATTACTTGGAGCCAAGTTGTAAAAGATTAATATTCATGAAATAAATTTTATGAATACTTTCTTGGTTTGAGACATATCCTAACAACATCAGTCCTTCAAAAGGCAAAGCATGACAGGAAGATTAGCATGTCGAATGCAGAGAATCTACATAGCAAATACAAGATTCTGATCAACACAAAAGTGCCAGATTCAGGGGATCGCATGTTTTATTCCCATCAACAAGATCCTACAACCAAGCTGACGTACATACCAAGGATACAATATGTTCTTGTTGAAATCCATATTACAGATTCGAAATTAATTAACACTATCCCACAAACTTCCACATATATTTTTGGTTTTCATGTTGGTCATTTTCTAGTGGGCTAGTAAAGGATTTGTTGTTGTGTCTTAAACTATAATACCTTATACTATAAAATTGTGAGAAAAAAAGAATATACGATAGCAACGGAGAGCTTGGACCGTTAGTGATACAAACCTTTGTAAATAAGAGATATAATTTTTATAATGTATTATCTTTTTCTTCATATTGAAAATTCTTTAGTGACGATCTCATTGATTAAGAGAATTTTATCACGTTAAAATCCTTGTGTCAATCTTTCTTTCTCGTTCTTAATTTTGTTATTTTATTTTTTATTGATCCTTGACGCTATAATCCCTAGAAGCTTCATGTGATATGTCACCAAAATTCACTTGAGAGGAAGTACTTTTTTCACATGCAATAGCAAACAAATAAAAAACTAATCAAGATAAAAAGGTAAAGGTGCGAGATATTGAGCTCCCTGTGTAGTTCTTGTACATTTAGGACATGGCTAAGAACAATTAAAGAATGGCCTGAAATATCTTAATGAACGAGGATGATTAAAAGACCAATGGCCTGAAATATCTTAATGAACGAGGATGATTAAAATACCAAGTTTGATGCCCTGCATGACTCCATGGAAGCACTAATATAAATTTTGTCTCTAATAGTAGGATGAGTTGAAATGTGACAGCTCTTGGTAGCATTTACCAGAGATAAATAGTCGAATGGTAAATTCTCCAAATTTCTAGTATATTGTAACATAAAATCCATAGTTGCAAACAATGCACTCTCATTTAGAGGATAAGACCTAGAATTTATTGTCAAAGTATCTTAAATTTGATTACATTCAGTTGCCAGACTTTGCATCATATTGTATGCTTGAAATTTTCGTTTCTATATACTGGCAGAGTATTTAACCAGATAGGGAAAACAAGTTCTTTCAAGCATTTTGGATAATGTCACATCTGGCGCCGATGGGGATTTGCCCCAACCCGCCCAACGGAAGTATTTTGTAATATAAGGTATCATGTGCACTTGTAGAGAAGTCCACAAAGTAGAAGCCTTCAAACATCTAACTGGCAATCCACTAGAGAGAGTTCACAATGCTTCAAATTTTAAACTTCCGAAGTTCCAATAGTCTCGTACTCTTGGGCTTGATTTGGCAATGACAATGGAACCTGATCAGAACCTGAGCTGGCTAACGATGTGACATTTGACGGAATCGAGCGTAGAATCCTAAGTGGAACCCCCGCTGATATCATCGGCGTTCCACCAATCGGGCGTATAAATTCGTTATATTAACTTATATTAATTATTTTTTTAAAAAAATAATCAATATTTAGAAAAATATTTTTTTAAAAATAGTAATTCATGAGATAAATTTTATATTATTTACAAATAATTTTAAATTATATTTTTATAAAAAATATTTTATGAAATATTAATTTGTTCGATTAATTTTATATTAATTTTTTAATTTAACAAAGTTTTATTTTTATTAAAATATATTTTATATTTTCGGTTCTCATTTTTTATCCAAACATCCTTAGAATCTATGTGTAAGCATTACATTTTAGTTCATCCAAACACACATCGAACTAATCTATCAAATCAAACTATTCATTGGAACCCGGACAACCCCCGGTTCCACTTGTCAAACCCAGCCTAGAAAGAGTCCACGATGGCTGTAAGAACTCAATCATCAAAGTAACACCACATGACTTCAACTAAGTTTGGTTGGCACATCTGATTAGCAAAAGTATATCCCCAGTTAAAAGACAAAAAGCTAGTAGCCCCGAATTCAAACCTCGAAATCATCAATTTGTTCAGAATGATATCATTTCTGCTATTTACCTAAACTCCAGATTAATTAGATGCTAATAATCCTGAACACCGGGAGCCCCGAACGGATACCAAAAAAAAAGTAACACCACATGACTTCGAATTTTTCCACTTCGAATCTTCCCTTTTTTTCAGATAATAGAAAAGGAAAAAATGGAGGTGCTCCCTAACTAAGTAGGGAGCAATTTTTCCACTTCGAATCTTCCCTTTTTTTCAGATAATAGAAAAGGAAAAAATGGAGGTGCTCCCTAACTAAGTAGGGAGCAATTTTTCCACTTCGAATCTTCCCTTTTTTTCAGATAATAGAAAAGGAAAAAATGGAGATGCTCCCTAGTTAAGTAAGGAGCACATTGCTCCTTACATCTTGAACCGTAGGATCTTTAATTTATGGTGGATAGATTTAAGAGAGAAAAATAAAGTAGGAGAGAAAAAAATTTAATCTTCACCATAAATTTAACATTCAACAATTGAAGATGTAGGTAGCATGGTACTCTCTACTTAACTAGGGAGCACCTACATTGAACCCAATACAAAAGTCCCAAGATCACTTTTTTCTTTTTTTGGAAACAGCTAAAAAATTCATCTAATAATATGTACCTCAGAAAGGTTAAAATACAACAAAAGAGTAACTCACCAATACCTTGTAAAAAGAAACTCTAGTTTTATCGTCAAACCAATACTCAGGATTCCAAGTTCAGCTTGTAAAAAAAACCCTAGTTTTATTGTCTAACCAATACTCAGGATGCCAAGTTCAGTTAACTATTCAATTTATTTTATAAACCCATTGGGTTTTTCTCAATCACAGGCCCAGAAGGCTGCAACTGAAGGTCGCAACTGAAGGTCTTACTCATGATAGAACGGGACTACATTCTTATGGTAGTAGTTTCAAGATTCAACTCCAAGGCAGGGAATACTTTGTGAACCTCATCCAGAGTGTCGTCTTCCAACTATTACTCAGCCCATCTTTTTCTCTTTTACTACTAGATATGGGATTAAAGGTCCTGTTTCATATGCCAATTCAGAATGTGTAGTTCAATCTACCAGCATCCACAATCGAACACCGAGAAAGCAAAATACCCGTTCTCCAATTTCATACACAGACATACACAGACGCCTTAGTGACTACAGACAGGACCTTTGATCATCAGGTCTGAGAGGACTCACCTTTGATCATCAGACATGGATGACTCTTTGTCACAAAAACCAACGATTGCAGAGTATTACTAAATTCAAGGTTGCATTTTCTGTTATCAGATATTACTTTTCTGTTATGAGTTTGTTACAAGTTTTATTTCCATAAACAAAATCTTATCAGCATTCTAACTATACCATATCATTGCCAATCCATGTACTCCTACATTGCAGTTGAAGTTTCAAAGCTCAAATAGAAGGATGCATGCTCTACTGACGAACCAGATAGAGCTTACCAAAGACATGTAACACTGCAACGATAGCAATAAATCCAATGCTCATGAAGAGAACAGTGTTTGGCGACATCTTAGCCCCAGTGGCATCGTCAGTGTAAAACTGGAGCATTGTGCTGGCACCTCCACCAGCTCCGGCACCACCAGCAGTTGTCCTACGCCTACGCATGTTTGCAGTTGCTGCCGCACTGCCTCTGGGAGGAGCACCAGCATTGGCAACCATCTTTGCCCTACTGGTAATAGAAGAACAAAAGTCAAACTTTCAGGTTACTCAGCAAGAAACAATCACTGGGATGTGCAAAACAAAATTAAGATGGTTTGTTTAAGACAATAGTAATAAAGTAAGAATGAGATATCTGCAAAAGGGCATAAAAGATAAGAAGTTACAAAAATAAACTTCAATAAAAATGGCCATTCAGATCTGGCCTCAAGTTTGTTCAATAGACCCCTCAAAAAAGTTTGTTCAAATAAACAAGTGGGATCTCTGGTCCATGGTTATATAAATAAAACAGTTAATTTCCTGGTTGCAGAAAATAGAAACATGGTTTCTATCTAAGCAAAGAGAACTACCAGATTACTTTGGATTCTCTGTCATTATTTAAAGTAGACTGATGATTCTTTCATAAAGGTCTAATAAGAACAATGAAGCATTGAACAACAAATATATTATAGAGTGTAACAAAATCCATTGATAATAACCTCTTCAAAGGAAATGACATTCTAGCAATAAGAAAAGATTACACATGATGCAACAAAAACCTAGCAACGAGCTTGAGAAGAAACAATACAGATGCTTTCAGGGGAGACACAGACTAGTTGCAAGGGCAATAGATCAGGATACACTTTTTACTTGAATTGCACTTTTTTATAGTGACATTGTCGTGCCATAAGGATATAGAGTTATGTATAAAAAATTGAGATACAAAGAAAATATTATTTCCATAGACTAATACAGATGGAACCATACTATAATCCATCATTGTGTAGGCAGTTATTTTTTTCGAGGGGAAATAGGATGATTGACGGAATGTTAATCTATGCAATTAAATTAAATTGAAATACACAACAAAAACGTTCTTTTTCCTTTCATACTCCATCTTCTTGGCCTTCTAATCGATCTTGTAAGGAGAAAAAAATGAAGACGACGCGGATCAAGCCTAAAAGGCCATTTAGTTAAAGAATTAGTATCCGATAAGAAATAGTATTCTAATCATTTTGAAAAGAATAAATAATTCCACTTATTTGATAAAATAATTTTTCATTAAAAATCAAATATTGACAATAACTACTTTTTAGATATAAATTCTACACTACATTTTTATGAGTGTTTGATAAAATAAAAATAGAATAAAATCTCATTCCACATTTTATTTTTTTACAAAAAATTCCATAAGTGAATGATATTTAGAACCTTAAATTGGTTATACAATAGCTAAGAAGAATTATAATGTCCAAAAATCTACCATTTGCTCTCTATCATTCTGCAAACAATCAATGGTGCAAGGGAAAAGAAAGGATGATGGATGATGGCAACAGTATAAATCACGTCAGATCTCAGCAGACAACATTTTATTTAAAAAAAAATAGAGATCCCAATAGAAATAATTTTAGATCGTATCTGTATAAGGGATTACATATCAGTTACGGATCGCAACACCCAACACCAACATCCACATGTATAAACCTTCGAGACAACAGATCGATCGCCGCAACTCCCAGTAAAAGAAAATTTAACTTTCGAAGGCGACGTTTCGTAGATCCATCATTAAAAGTAGTACTAAAGAACGATTTTGAAAACCAGCAAGAAACAATGATCAAGAAATAGAGGATCAATCAGGTTGAGATCAAAACTCGAACCTGTTCTTTTTTCAGGAAATGCAAGCAGAAGCGATGGCGTTCGCCGAAATGCCAAAGACGAAGCGGCAGTCGTTTCGTTGCCCTGGTACGCGTTTGTTGAGCCTTGTCGACGAATTAATATGACACGTTTAATGGAGGCCCATTAGTGAAGAGATGGCCCATTAAAGTAAACGACAAGAGTTAGGCGTCCAAAATGGAAATGTGGCGCACAGTGGGTTACAACTTACAAGTGTCCAATGGCGACGTCAACGACGTCGTCGGTCTTCCTTTCCCTTTTCGTTTGATAGAAATGGACGCGGAAGCCGTGGATTTTTACCACGCGAAGCCATGGCGTCGTCCTTGTTCGTGCCCTCTGCTTGGCAGATCCCCGTCGACTACAAGGTGAAGAAATCCCTACTCGGCGTCGGCGGCGGCGACGACCTGACGGTCTACGACGCACGCGGCAACGTGACCTTCCGGGTCGCCGGCTCAGGTTGCTGCTCTTCAGCTTCCGCTTCCGCCGCTCACCAGGCCAAGACCCTCTCGGACGCCGCGGGTAATCCGCTCATCACCGTCGTTTACAAGCACGTACGTTTGTTAAAACATGTGTTTCTCTGCTCCCCCTTACAAATTTATTCTATTACTCGAATTTTATCATCTTCGTCGCCAAGCATAAACAGATGCAATTTAATGTAGACTCTTCATAAATTCCTTTATTCATGACATATGTCGGATTGAGCATTCCAAGGCTGCTATCATAGACTCATAAATAGCTTTTGTGGTAGTCCGGATGAGCACATTCCCTTTGGTTATTTGTGCCAAGACCGTGCCTTTTTATACTTAAAGATTAGATTGTATGGAACTCCAGCAAGAATAAAATCGATCAAGACACTTTGTATGTATTCAGTGCCAATATTTCCAATCATGGAACATTTCAGCCAGCAGCCGAGCTGTGATTTTAGATGTGTTGACAATGTTTAGGTCTTTACAGTATACTCATTTTAACTCTCGAGCATGATCAACATGTTCTTTAAGCCCACCTGAGGTTTACGTCTTTTGCTGTTGATTCTAATCGAACTCTTATTCACATTTGTCATTTTTTTTTCCATTTTAAGTAAGTGAAATTTTTGGGATGTTTGTACTGTCTTCCTTTCTAAGATGATAGATATGATCATACATGTACCTTCTTCATTGTTATATGTATATACATATACACACAAGGATGACCTTCAAAAAACATGAACTATGAAGATTCCAGCTTCTACTTTCAGATGCAATGTTTCACACAAGGATGATAGATACGAAGACTCTTGCTTCTACTGTTAGATACAATGTTGTGGGATATGCTCAAGTCCTAATCTTTCGTGAACTGGTTGTGGCGTGAAGTATATTTATATAATTATAAGTATCGAGGGAGGTGTGGCTACAATCTGGATGCTCTTGGACTAATTTCTATTGGACCGATGATTTCTGAAGGAGCTTCAGATCTGGGGAACATTGTTCAAATTGCCAAGTCTACGTCAGGAGAAGTAGGCAGGCAACACCTTTTGCTTTTTTGTGGTCAATTTGGACACAACGCAACTGCATCTTCACTGGAGAAAGATGTTATGTGGAAAACATTGTACTCCTAGCAAAGAGTTTTTTGAGAGATTGAGGAAATTGAGCTTATTCTTGTAATTTGCATGTAATATAATTTTATCTTAATAAATATGGATGGTTACTCAAGGTAACCATCCTTGCTTTTTCAAAAAAAATCATAAAAAAATGGAAATTGTAAATGTTTGTTGGAAACAGATTTGCCATTGAACATCTTTCACTGATTGCTAAGATTAATGACTCATCCTTCCGTTGGAGCCTTAATCCTGTGGGATATAGCCATCAGTCTTGTCTATATTAACTATTAATGGCTTGGTCTTCTATTTTTGCTACCAGATGGCGCATATATTCACGACGATCTGAACATGTTCTCTTCCTCTTGCACTTCGTCATTCTTGTCACGAGGCCATTGTCAACATAATATATGCATAATTTGCTCATGACTAAGAATAAAAAACAGTTCCACATTAGCTCTCCCAACAAAAAGTAAACCAGCCGTATATGGTGCGAATCTTTAAGTTGAAAGGCACAATTTATGTTCTTAAGATAGCTTCTGAAACCGATTAATGTGTTGAACCTGTATACATTATATAGCCTCATTTTAACCTACATCTTTTTAACTATAATGCTTTTCTCATAACAAGTATGCTAATGCTACTTTGCTTGTTTGGATCCAACTAGCCATATGTTTCTTCTCACGTTTTTACTGTGGTTCATGCATTTTCTTAAATGATCTGAAAGTAAACAAAAAAATTGGTGAAGATTTTCGTTTATCGCTGCAGCTCAAATATCCCATATTCTTTTGTGTACAGATTTTCCTGTGGATTTTATAACATGATGAGCTACTGAATTATAGGGTGAATGGCAAGGATTCAGGGGGAACAGCAGTGATTTGAAGGATTTGATTTTTACAGTGCAAAAAGCATCATATTCAGATGCTCGTACTGAGCTAGATGTATTTCTGTCCGAGAGAATGGTTGACGAGAAACCTAATTTCAGGCTCAGAGGTAACCCATTTCGAAGATCATGCGTCATAATAAGGGGAGATTCAATTGTTGCTGAGGTAATGTTTATAATTGTGTTCCAATTACAATATTTTACTCATCTGTAGACCTCTGACACTTGAAACTACTATATAACGTTTGTAAGGAAGGCAATAGATATTCTTATTTTGTTATGATAGGAAATGTTGCTCTGTTGCCACTGAAATGTATCTAATTCCTTTTAAAATATATATTTTTAGTGCTGAAAGTGTCTATGTATCACTCAATTGACAATGATATTCGGTTTTCTGTGTCTGTGCAGACAAACCTGTTCTACAAGCTCAACAAGATAGTGTATTCAAGACGAAAATTTCAAGTTACCATCTATCCTGGAAATGACCATGTTATGGTCCTGGCTATGGTGATGATATTTATCTGGAGATGATGCATGCAATGGAGTAGTGGACAACTTTTGATATCCCTCTTGATTTAATGGTGTTTTTTGTCACCTGTGTAATCTAATGTATAAGTCCTTGCTCAAGAACAGTTGATAAATCTTTGATACTTCTCTGCATTATTCCTGTAAATATTCCATGACCAGGTGTATAAAACCCTCCCATTTAATAAGAGTTATGCATGAGAATGTGCATCAATTTTTATGGAGTTTTAATAGCATGCATCCAATTGCATAAAGATAGCAAAAAGAATTGCCTGTGCTGAAAAGATAGCTGGTGGTAAATATGCAGGTTGAATGTGTTGTAGGTGGTAAACATGGTTCTTTCACTGTGCCTGGAGAAGGAGTCGGTCCATGGATTTTTCTTCTTTTGTTAACTTTGATTTTAGTTTAGGGTATATTTGGTCGGGGGTAAAAAAGGGTGAGAGGAGGGAAAAGATGCTAATGGTTTAATTTGGTTTTGTTACAACTTGAATGGAGGAAAATATTTTTTTTATTTTACTTTCATTCCCCTCTAATAATTTTTCAAATGGAGTTTACAAGAAAGAAAATGTATTTTGAAAATATATTTTTTTTTATTTTAACTTTATTTAGTTAAGCATATAAACAAACATTATAATTAACTTTTATTTTCCTACATTTTCTTTTTTTCACGATGGGAAGTTAGTAGGTGATGAAACAGAGGAAGAACAATGGGTTCCGCAAATACGGATTGGGGGCTCTTAGCACGCGCTCAAGTCCTTTAATAGTCGCTGTCACGCAGCACTCCGCCCCCCCTCAACCGCGGCTGTTAGGATGACTCCAAAGGTCATCTCTCATTGATGACCATAATGACCATAATGGTCCATCACAATGACCATATCGGTTCTGGTGCGCACATCACGGCCGTGATCACAGTGTTCACGGTTGGTCACACTACAACAATCTCCTACTTGACCAGCGTGGTCACTGTGTCAGCACTCCCACTATTCGTGAGTAGTCTAACTGGAGATCATTGTCATGAAGTCTTCACTATTCGTGAATATTTCACACTGACGCAGTCACTCCTGAGTCCCATCAAGTCCACATGCTTGATGTCCCGAAACTTCACTAACTGTGAATACTTCACACTGACTCAGTCACTTTTGAGTCTCATCAAGCCCACATACTTGATGAAAGTATCTGCTGCAATTTCCTTCGTAAGGGAATCAGCTAACTTATCACTCATAGGCATATATGTCATTGTCACTTCCTTCTTTTCGACTATATCTTGAATATAGTGATATACTATCTCAATATGCTTTCCTTTTGAACTATTGGCTCCACTGTGTATCAAGCTTATCGCAGCTTGATTATCACAACACATGGGCAATGGTTCTCTGGCCAAATCGAGTCTTAGTTCTAAAAGGAAACGCCTGAGCCATAGTCCATGGGTGGCTGCTATACTACAAGCAATATACTCAGCCTCATGTGTGTGTCTCGCCACACCTTTGTTTCTTGCTACCCCAAGAAATGACTGCTCCACCCAGAAGGAACAAGTGGCCTAATGTAGACTTTCGGTCGTCAATATCCCCCCCGAAGTCTGCATCTGAATATCCTACTGCCTCGAGTGTGTCAGTTTGGTATGTCAATCTCAGCTGTACAGTCCCCTTCAGATATCGCAGTATCCTCTTAGTGGCTTCCCAATGAGCCTTTCCAGGATTACTTTGAAATCTGCTCACAAGGCTTACCGTGTAAGCTAATTCGGGTCTCGTACATAACATTGCATACATTAGACTGCCCACCGCTTCCGCATATGGCTCACTCAAAGGTTCTTGCCCTGCGTTGGGACACTTGCTCTTACTCAGCCTCTTCCCAACCACAAGCGGTGTAGGTGCAGGACTGCTATTCTGCATCCTGAACCTCCTTAGTACCTTGTTTATGTACTGTTCCTGACTTAAACTCAAACTCTTTGAGTTTCTGTCACGGCTGATTTGAATGCCCAGTACATAGGAGGCCTC